>JALBCR010001212.1:0-172500 GCA_030710515.1 Abscondita cerata
TATAATTTATTTAAAGTATTAATTGAATATTAAAACTATTTATGAATCGTTTTGTTAAACCTGTTTAGATTCTGGAATAATTAGACGGGTTTTTTGATTTTGTTGTTATGTAATTAACTTAATGAAATTTAAAGCGACATTGACAGAGTTTTCTATAATTACTTGTACCTCTCCGTAGATTACAATTGGACAATCCTTTTCAGAAATAGGAGATACTGTTATCCGCACGACAATCAGGTACACATAAACTTAAAGTGGTAGTTGTTGCTGTGCAGATATGCGTACATTCACGTCGATTTAGTTCTAACAAGGACAAATTTTCCAAATTCATTAAAATTGAACGGTTCTAATTGCCGTTCTGATGCACGATACAAAACTGATAAACTGTGAATGATATCAACGCTAAACATTCCAGTGCGTCGACAAGAAGCTTGGTGACCGTAGGCGAACATCGCTAAATATTAGGGAAGCTCGAGTGTCTCGCTCAAAGGCATAACAGTTTGTATTGGTGTATCGGAAGCCGACGACGCGTTGTGTGGTATACACCTTGCAGATCTTCGACGCGAGGAACGTTAATTGTTAGTTTAGATAAGTGCGTTTTTGTGCGTGATTAGTGTCCAAGTTAAGTGTAATAAACAAATTTGTTAGGGATTTGGTAATTAATGAACACGGTGAGTTTTGCATATATTTACATTTTTACAATTGGTGAAACAGAATCGTTTTTACTATTTATTTAAAATCCTAAATGCATACTACACAATGTAAATGCAAATTTACTGAGATTGCGATTTAGTTTTAAGTAAATTGAAAATACATTTTTTAAAAATAAAATCGAGTTTTTCAATAAATCGCCGCTCAGACACGATGACATACATAAAATTGCTATAATTCTGTCTGTTCGTTCTATATTCATTCAGCAGGTTAATAGTAGTATATTTCATGTAAACTATAATATAGATAGAAAGTAACGTAATTAGTTAAAAATATAAACATTGATGCTTTAAAATAAACTTTTTAATTTTAAAGTTGTCTAAATCAAAACTTTATCACATTTTACTAATATGTTGGATAAAGTACTTGCCACTTTTTAATTTATGTTACCAAAGCAAATCTTTTTTGGACCAAATCTTATCAAACTGTTTCTATTTGAGAGCTTCGTCATATAATAATAATAATAATACATTAATATATTGTTCAATTTATTAAAAAACTAGTTTGCATTTTAATTACATAGTCTTTTTCCTCATTATAGTTTTTTAATTTCAATATTCTTCGTAATCTACAAAAAATGTTGCATCATTCCCCTGTTTTATTTATCTCTAATTTATTTTTACCACATCTTGACAGTTTTCGATTCTATTTTTGTTTATTTTTCAGTTTCTAAAGATTTGTGGCAAATATTCTGTTTGCACTATAATTTGTTCAGCGAACAAGTGAGTTAAACCATTTCCTATAAATCCGCGCTAAATTTAAATAAAATTATTTTATTGGTTTAATTTTTAAAGTCGGTTGGTTGTAAACCAACTGACATGATTTTGCGTAAAAATTCAGAAACTGTAATTTTAGCTAAGCACGGCAGAAATAGCTTTAACAATACCTCCATCAAGATTAAAATTTATTAATTAAAAAAATATATGAAAAGAAAGAATTGATTTGGAAATTACACTATTGTTTATCAGCTTTTGTTTAGAACTTTTTTTTCTAAAAACGCAATTTTCATTTTTCTCTTCTCATTTTTAAAACTCGTCTTAATGTAAGCTGCATTTGCGCGCGCAGGACCTGGTTTAATCCCGACATTAGGGAATGAGAGAAGCTATGCAGTTACAATACAGATATCATTCTCGCAATTGTTGGCCGTTACTAAAATTTATAATGTGAGATTTTTAAAGATTAGCTTTGATGTTGCACTTTTTTTCTATTTTTAAAAAACATTGGTTTTTTCCTACAACTAACACTTTTTTTTAATTTTTTCTATTATAATTATTAGGTGGCGAGACGACGCTGTTCTAGATCGTTGTATTTTTATTTTTCAGAAACAAAATGTTTTTATGTTGCCGCACACTTATCCATCACTCATTTTTACACGTTTGTTAGTGTTCAAGAACAGTGTGGAGTTCTTATTTATCCTTTTTATTCACAATATTTTTTACATTATTAATTTGTTTTTATCCACACACTCATGGACATAAGAAACAAGGACAAAGAATTAAAGTTTTTCTTAATGTTTAGATACTTAATTAATTTTGCGTATGGTTTTTTTCCTGGCAAGTTGTAGATTTTGTTATCTTGATGTTGGAATCTAATATTGAACTTCTTTAGACATAAATTTTCTCAAAGTGTCCAGAAATTTAAAGCGTAATTAAAATTTTTGGCTCTATTATAGCCATAACACTGTTTGAAAGCTCATTGATAGATAAGGGTTAAAAGTGATAGTTGTTAAGAACCCTGACATTCCTTTATGTTTTCTTCCTTAATTGAGTGAAGGGAGACGCTTTCTAATGTAAAAGAATGTGAAGGTACAATTAAGAAAGTAAGAAATAAGCATTAGCGTAAATACTATAAATACATGTAAATAAGTTAGTTCAACAGTTCAAGCATTGTATACAATAGTTAGTCAAGTCCACCAGTATAGTCGTAAATTAATAAAGTACCAAAAGAATAAAATAAGTTTTTCAAAATCCAAAAGTCGAGCCGGGACCTTTAACAAAATTGGTGTCAGAAGTCGGATGTTCCCATTGGTCAACACTCAACAACACAAAACCCAAGTAAGTGGTATTCCTTTAATTCTTTTTCCTATACCTCATAATTGCTGAATTCATTATAATTCGTTCGTTATAACTAAATCATAATGCCAGAAACCAGATCCGCCGCTAATAATTCTACTAATACTGATAGTAATACCGAAAATCATACCGAAGTCTTAAATACGGAAACGCTCTTTAAAATGATAACTACATCTTTCAATGGTAATAGGTCAGAATTACACGAGTTTATTCGAATTTGTGATACAGCAAATAGGTTTGCAGCAAAACATCAGAAAGAACCTCTTTTAGGATTTATTTTGGCTAATATTAACGGTGACGCAAGTGCTCAGATTCAGGATAAGACAATAAAAAATTGGGCAGAATTAAAACAAATACTATCTCAATTTTTTTCGGAAACTAAATCGTACTCCCAATTAATGGAGGAACTTAATACTCTGCGTCAGATGCATTCGGAAGATGTAACAACTTATCACAATCGTATTAGGAAATTAGTTTCGCGAATATTAAATTTAATTTCTCAAAAGCCGTCGGACGAAAAAAAATGGCGTGGTCAAACAATACGCGAACTCGCTTTGCAAAGATTTATATTCCACACTAAGGAAGACATTTCACGGTATTTACGATTAAAGAACCTGAAAATATATCAAACGCGTTAGATTTTGCTTTAGCTGAGGAACGCATTCAAATCGAAAAAGAAAGTTTAATCACCCAATCACGAATTCAAAATTTTGTGCATACTGTAAAAATTCGGGCATTTAGATCGTGAATGTAGATACAATACAAATAAATTAAATATTTCACACTTCAATCGAACGTTTAAACCAAACCAAACCCGTAATCCACATCATTTTCGCGACCATAGAGAAACAAATCAACTAAAATGTAACTACTGTAAGCATTTTGGACACGTAATATCAGAATGTAGGAAACGGCAATATAATAATAGTAAACCTAAGGAAACCCACATTCAGTGAATACGATAGCGGAACAAGTCCAAGAAATTAATTTAAACGAACATGCGTCCCAGACCAACGTCGTTTCTGTGGACCACATTTAAAAATCGACGTAACAACAAACACAAATTCAAATCATGATCCTAATTATAAACAAAATTCTTTGTTTTCTATAACTGATGTAAACACGCGTAATCCGGACACTATTCCAAAATCTACTAATTCCCGTAAGCCGCAAACAGCATCATGTTTAACACAAACAACAATTCAAAATCCTGCGAATAAAACAACTCAAGTATCTAATCTAGGATCAGATTCAAATAACAACATGTTCTATGTAATATTGCCTCATGCGGCTAAGAACAATCAAATTATCGAATTCAAATTTTTAATTGACACCGGAGCCAACGTCTCGCTTATCAAAACGGAAAATTTAAAGAAAACTACATTAACGTATAATCCGGAAGATAGAATCTTTTGACAGGGTTAGGAAGTACTAGTCCAATCGAAACCCTTGGAAGTATAGAAATGTCACCAATGATTCACAATTGTAAATTTCCTATTAAATTTGCTATCATCCCAGAACCTAGTAACATTCCGTTTGATGGATTGATCGGTAATGACTTTTAAGAGAACAAAATGCTCAAATCGATTACAATAAATTCGAAATTCGACTAAAATGTATTGATTTTCCGTTACGATTATACCTAAACTCTAGTTCAAACTCTGATTTTTGTCATTTAATCAAGCCTAGATCAGAAACGTTAATAAAAATAAACATCAACAATCCACAAATTAAAGAAGGTATATGTCCAGAATTGTCAATAGCGGAAGGCGTACACTTAGCCAAAGCAATTTTAAGCGTAAACTCGGATAAGTCGGCATACACGACCATCCTTAACACAACAGATTTCACTTTTAAGATAAATCGTATTAATGTTACTCTGGAACCTTTTTGTTTAAATCAAATACATACCGTAGCTCGAACTAACAATATATCAGATCGTCACAATCTCTTACATAAAAATCTTCGGTTGGAACATTTAAATGATGAAGAAAAAGAATCAACTTCAGAACTGTGCGAAGCTTACAACGATATTTTTATTTGCCTGATGATAATATAACATGTACAGATGTAATTCAACACGAAATTCGAGTCCAAGATAATGCTCCAGTGAAAACAAAAATATATCGTTTCCCCGAGATTCACAAACAAGAAGTAGATAAACAAATTGCGAAGATGTTAAACCAAAAATCATACAGCCATCGGTATCCCCGTATAATAGTCCTTTATGGATCGTCCCAAAAAATCAGACGCAACAGGAGAAAGAAAATGGCGCTTGGTAGTAGATTACCGGAAATTGAATAATGTGACGGTAGGTGATGCTTTTCCTTTACCAAATGTCGAGGATATCCTAAGTCAATTAGGTCATAGTAAGTATTTTACTATTTTGGACTTAGCTTCAGGATTCCATCAGATAAAAATGAAGAAGGAAGATGTAGCCAAAACCGCATTTTCAACACACACCGGTCATTATGAATACCTACGAATGCCTTTTGGACTACGCAACGCTCCGTCTACGTTCCAACGTTTGATGAATACTGTTTTATCAGGACTCCAAGGACTCCAATGCTTTGTATATTTAGACGATATCGTAATATATGCTTCTTCGATACAAGAACACAGTGCCAAACTAACATCCGTATTTGAAAGACTCAGACAGAATAATCTCAAACTACAACCTGACAAGTGTGAATTTATGCGAAGGGAAGTCGCATATCTCGGACACATAATTAGCGAAGAAGGAGTAAAACCAAACCCGGAGAAAGTTACTGCAATTTCTCAATACCCTAGGCCTACAAATTGCAAACAAATAAAACAATTTTTAGGACTGTTGGGATATTATCGTCGTTTTATAAAAGATTTTGCTAAACATGCGAAACCTTTAACCCAATTATTAAAAAGGACGAACCTTATGAATGGAATCAACAGCGTAACGAAGCATTCGAGCATTTAAGAAACACTTTATTAAACAAACCAATTCTACAGTTTCCTTGTTTTGATAAATGTTTTATATTAACAACAGACGCCTCAAATTACGCAATTGGTGCCATATTATCTCAAGGAGACATAGGTACGGATTTACCTATCGCATATGCGTCTCGAACTCTTAACAAAGCGGAAAATAATTATTCCACAACCGAGAAAGAATTGCTTGCTATAGTTTGGGCCGTACATCACTTTCGCCCTTATTTATATGGTAGAAAATTTGTAATTGTTACTGATCATAGACCACTCACATGGTTGTTTAATTGTAAGGACCCAAGTTCTAAATTGGTGAGATGGAGATTAAAATTAGAAGAATTCGATTATGAGATCACATACAAACCAGGGAGGATTAACTGTAACGTCGATGCATTATCCCGAAATCCGGTCTTACATGGATTTTCTCATCAAACTTTTGATAATTTTATTAAGTATCATTATGAGAATAATACCTCCGTAAATACGCCTATTTTAAAAGAAAATATTTTACTAAATTTCCTAATGTGATTCTATTTTCAAAGGACCTTCATGAAAATAATAAATATTACGTCAATTTAAATGAACTGTATGATTTAAACCAAGTTCCCACGGATTTGTCTATCTTCGATGTAGTGCAGCTAGTCAATGACCATCATAAAACATATTTATTAATTACTCACCTAAATTACCTAGATCATCCAAGCTACAAAGATCTTTATTATACTCTTTTAAATTTGAAATCTAAAATAGGTAATGAAACACATTTATATTTCAAGAACCCTCTTGAATATAATCCAAACTTTAAGCAAGATCTGATAAACGAAATGTTACATTTCGTTTTTCCTAATATAACAATAAATTTAATTGGTAATTGCAAAATCGAGCCGACAAGTACAGAAGAGATAAAAAAAATTTTTGATGAAAATCACTGCTCAAGCGTAGCTGGGCACAGTGGTTTCAGACGTACATATCATCGAATTAAAGAAAATTACAAATGGCATGGAATGAAATCCCAAATTAAAAAATTAATCCAGTGTTGTGTATCGTGTCAAGAAAATAAAATAAATCGTAAACCTATAAAATCGAGTTTGGAAATTACTACAACGTCGACAAAACCATTTCAAAGACTATCCATGGATATAGTCGGTCCCTTAACGTTAACCGAAAGAGGAAATAAATATATCCTAACCATGCAGGACGACCTCACCAAATACTCACACGCCGTTGCAATAGCAAATCGCGAAGCGTCGACTGTTGCTAATGAACTGTACGAATTTATAATGATGTACGGTATACCGGAGTCCATCTTATCCGACAATGGTGCTGAATTTACATCTGACCTGCTTAAAGGGCTTAACAAAATTTTTAAAATAAGGCACATACTGTCGTCACCATATCATCCTCAAACAAATGGAGCTTTAGAACGAAGCCATGCAGGACTAAAAGATTATTTGAAACATTATATCAATAAGAATCAAACAGATTGGGATAACTATGTGCTACCAGCGATGTTTTCTTATAACGCTCACATACATACAGCAACCGGTTTCACACCTTTCGAACTGATATTTGGCCATAAACCTTCCATCCCGTCGTCTGTCACAGCAAAACCTGAATTCCGATACACTTATGATGATTATTTATCTCAATTAAAATTGAGACTTAACAAATCTTTTGAAATTGCCCATGAAAATCTAGTTAGCAACAAAATAAAAAACTAAACAAGATCGCGACAAAAATTAAATACCGTTGAATACAAAGTAGGTGACAAAATATACATCATAAATAAACAATTTTCTACTGGTACTAGTTCTAAACTTTCTCCAAAGTATAAAGGTCCATATACCATAATCCGAGTAAATAAAAACCAAACCGTTGTAATTAAGATACAAAACAAATTAGTTACATATCACAAAAATAATACTAAACCTTATGTTTCAGAAGAAAATGAAGACACTCTTATTGATAATCCCATTAACCCTAGCAGCAACATCTCCTGAACGTGCTCAAGCAGATCAAAATCTGAAATACACTATTACTCCTATAAATTCTACATCTGGAATCTTTTATAATAATTTAGGTTTAGCAAAAACGATAGTAGACGAATTTACTTTCTTAAGTTTTTCAAACTTAAGTTTGTATCAAGAAAAATTAACATTTGCCCAACTAGTATACAAACAAACTGTTTTTCTTGTCACACCTTAAATGATAGTATACACTGCAATGTATCGTTAAGCTTGATAGGAAATCAAATTCGGAATTTAAACGAAAAATTCGAAAATATCGAACATTTAACGGGTCATAATCTCCGAAAGAAAGAGGAATTTTTGACGGCGCCTCTTACGCTTTTAAATGGTTGTTCGGTGTTCCTAGTGCTGAAGACGCAGAGCATTATTCTAAATCTATTGAATCTTTAAATAAACAAAATCATGATACTCAATTACTAATGAAACAACAAATTTCAATCCTATCATCTGCAATATCAGAATACAATAAATCTGCCAATTCTTTTTGTCTGCTCGAGACCAAATATATAGAAATATAAATAGATTCAACACATTTAGCCAAGATACAATAGCAAAAATCAATTCGCTAACTACAAAAGAGGTGCTTACTGAACGTTTAAGCTTACTATTAGAATTAACAACCGAACTTAACGAAGAGTTTGATACCATTATATCGGCATTGCTATTTTCAAAGCAAAACATTCTACATCCGTCAGTAATCAATCCCAAACATTTCAAAAGTGAATTACAAAAATTAACTTAAATTCAAACCTGAGGTTTCCTATTCCTTTACTTAATTATAATAATATTTACAAATACTTTTCTCTCTGCAAAATTTCGGCAATGTATAGCAATAACGTTTTAATATTTGCTATTAAATTACCATTAGTAGACGAACAAATTTATAATGTTTTCAATCTCGTACCTTTACCCATTCCTGAAAACGACACGTTTGCCTACATCAGCCCTATAAAACCGTACCTTTTCCTAAGTACCATAAAAACTAGCTACAGCCTTTTGGACAATCTGGATCAATGCTCAAAATTAACTACCACCGACTTTCTATGCAACGACGTGGAAGTCAAAACCATAAACAATAATCCTACCTGCGAAGTAAAACTACATATGGCGCACGTATCCGAAGAAATTCCTAAAGATTGTACGATACGTATCACAAGAGCTCATCTAGAAGCGTGGCACCCGATAGCCGAAAACAAATGGTTATACGCCCTAAGTCGACCAGTAACTGTTACCATATCATGTAACCCGTCCAACATGATAACCGAACAAGTACATCTCAAGCAAGCAGGAATTCTGCAACTTTACTCCAAATGTAAATGTTATACCCCTAGTACAACACTCGTTGCAAGGAGGGGCGAAGTACACAGTTATCAGAACTACATTCCACCCTTAGACATAGTTACTGATCCTCGCCGCGTCGAGAAAATAGAGCTAATGAAGAAGTCTGTTATGGAGCCAGTACAGTTAACACCGGTGAACTTGCACGAATTATCTAATACAGCTCATCAAATCAAACAACTTGACGCGATCCTCCAGGCTAACTTAGAAAGCATTGATAAAACCACTCACACGTCTTGGTATCGAATACCCGTGTTAATAGGAGCGCTGGTTGTAATCCTATTTCTTATATATCGTTATGTCTGGCCATGTCGATCACGTCTTACTAGCCACATGGCAAATTCTGCGGAAGGCATCAAATCCGAAGTGGTAGCGGGAGATTTGGAACTCGAACCTCTAGCAACCGGAAGTAACCTTTACCCCACTCTGCCAACTAATGAGTCAAGACCTCCAGCACCCTTTAATCTATAGTTTCTTTTTATTATGTTTTAATTGTTGTAAAATTTTGTCAATTTGTCACTATTGACAAAATTTAAAAATTTGAGGGAGGTGTGTTAAGAACCCTGACATTCCTTTATGTTTTCTTCCTTAATTGAGTGAAGGGAGACGCTTTCTAATGTAAAAGAATGTGAAGGTACAATTAAGAAAGTAAGAAATAAGCATTAGCGTAAATACTATAAATACATGTAAATAAGTTAGTTCAACAGTTCAAGCATTGTATACAATAGTTAGTCAAGTCCACCAGTATAGTCGTAAATTAATAAAGTACCAAAAGAATAATATAAGTTTTTCAAAATCCAAAAGTCGAGCCGGGACCTTTAACAGCGTAAGTATTAATTTGAACAAAATTTCGTTGACTTTTTGTTCAGGGTGTATGTTTAATAGTATTGTTGGTTAAACTATTACCTTCTAATGAATTTTCTCTGTCGGCGTTATTTTATTTTATTATTTTTTTAGTTGTAACATATTTGAAATTCAAAATACTATTCTATTTCTTAGTTGGATGATGTGAAAGTACTAAATGAATTTAAAGTGGGTATACTCCTCCGGTATCAATTTCATTTATACTGTTCCTTTTAGGGATCTTCGCGATGGAGTTTAAAAAAGAAAACACTGCCTTTTAAATGCAAAATTGCCTAATTTTTCGCCCCTGACAGATGAAGGCTTCTTTGGAGTCTAAAATTGTCTTTCGGACAATGTTGTCAATGAAAATATGTAAAAACGAACACACCATGGGACACAAAGACAATATGTCAGAAAAACAATTAATTACAAGTTTACCCGACATGTACAGACATGTACTTTTGCGTGAGTTGTTTTTTGCTCTTTTAGTATGAATAATTAATATTTGACTTTGATGAAAATAATATAAAGTCAATCAAAAGTTTTTATCATAACACCGTTTGTACGCTCTTAAATTAAATAGAATCAGTTGTTGTGAAGTTCGTATCGTGACTAAAACGCACAAAGCCACATTTTGTCAATGTCAATGCCAACATTTATATGATAATTAGTGTTTCGATGAGAGTAGCAAAATACATGTTTCTATTTTGTTTCTAATTTAGGTTCAAGTACATAAATTTGAGTTAGAGTATAAATAGAACAATAGTTTTCTGTTACAAGTTGGTATTTTATAAAATCAAACGAATCACTCCAAAATTCCTAGATTTAAAAGTGATTTTTTTTGATAAAATGGTATGGTAAAATCACTGTATGTATGCAATTTGCGTCATTACTGATGTCACAATTTTTAAAGTTGCAACCAACTTGCACAACATTATTCCTCTACAGTCTACAAAATGTATGTGTTTGTATATTTATATAAATTGTTTATCTACTACATATTAATAAATGTTACGTAAAACAATATATTTTTTACAAACAAATTAAATATAATATGATATTTCGTATTCTTTAGGTTACTATGAAATTAAGTAAACCTAAATTATTGTATCACCCTAACGTCAGTTATAAGGCAGTTCTCCACTTAAAGAGCAGTCAAAGGAATTTGTTTGGAGGCTACTCTGTTGATAGTACTTAAACAACGCAATATTTATGAGAAATTCATCCAATATTACGTAAAACATTCTACGACATTAGATTTCAGTGAAAAAATGATATTCAAAGGGGTGTCATATAGTCTTATTAAAGCCCAAAAAAAAAACGTACGTCAATTTCGTTAGAGTTTTTCGTGTGTCATACAAGTGTGCGCTTGATTCTATCAATGTCTCAAATACCTGAGACCTGGATTTAAAGTCTTTCTCATGTAATCACTATTGAGGTTTGTAAAAAATTAGAAACAAATTAAGTGCTTTCTTTCACATTACTTTAATACGCCCGATCGATTCAAATTCTAAGACAATTTTGCTTTAGTTGCCGCCACTGGTTACTGCTCTAGCCTACATTTTTGTTTTCGTTGTAATAATGTAATTCCCACTTATAATCCTTGTTTCTTACTGAGGAATTATTATCTTACAAAAATCTGTGCAAAAATGGTGAAAGTGAAGCTGGAAGGACATATACAGAAGAAGGCATAAATGATCTGAGTTTAACAATCCAACAATCTGCACCAAGACTGTGTTCCTCATATGTCAAAGTGTTTTGTCAGTCTTTTTATAATGTGCTATACCTATGCTGTTATATTTTATGCTCTTATTTACGAACAATAACTGTTGCAACATCTAGTGTAGACTCGTGTTAACGGAACACATAAGAAAATGCATTTGCATTAAGGCAACTTTGTCGACTGATGTGTTAGCAGTTACATAAGTCGGTCCATCCATTATTACCTTCTCTACTTAATTAATATTATTACATATGAGTACTAAGGTGGGTAAGGGTTGGCATGTTTAGGTTTTAGCGGTTTTCCTAAACCTTGAAGAAAATGCTTTGCTAAGACAAACCAATCCACAATTGCACACGGTTTCGTTACCACACTATACAGGTTTATACTGGGGCGCCATACGTAACACAATACAATAATGAAAATATACCATACGAATAAATAAGTAAATAATAATAAATGACGTTTGAAGCTTGTGTTTCTCATAATGCTCTAAAAATCATGTCTTCAAGTGATATGATGGACTTCCATTCAATTTCAACAAACAAGTTTACTGAACAAGTATGACGATACTCTATAGAGGAGTATAGTTTTCGAAGTTGCAGCCGCTTTGGGTGCCGATGGAATTTGTTCCACAATCTGAATACGTCGTTGTAAAGTGCTCCACGATGAGACAACAATATTTTAAAAGCTGATAGATAACATGTTGTAGACGAGCTCTACACCAACCCAATATGTTTATCGGTAGACAAATAAACAAATGTAAGCGTTTATTGGATTTTTACGTTTATCTAAACCATTTTTGTATAAACGGTTTAGTCTCCATAACCGTACATACTGAAATATTAAAAGATTACCCATAAGTAATGAAAAGAGATAGATAGATAGATTTTGAAATTTGAGAACTACTACAACAAGTAAAATAGTCTTTTCTTAAACATTTGTTTTTTCTTCTGTATTTTGTTGCACCACCTCTTCCACTGAATAAACTGACATCGATAAATCGTCTACAGGGTGGCATATTAGTGCGAGGAAGGTGGATATCTCGAAAATATAGGGTTAGAAAAAAAACCCTTGCTATAAAATTGTGCAAATCAATGAGCTCTACATTTTAAAATTATTATTGTTTATACAGGGTGTTCCATAAAAGTGCGACATACCAAGGTTATGTTTTTTTAAATAGAACTACCCATTTTTTATTACAAATTTGGATTTTTGGGAAATTCTAATGTAACTTTATGCTTTATACATAATGTCTAAAATGTAGAGTTTGTGCATTATTTCACTTTTTCCGGAAAAATTTACTTTTCGAAAAAATTTAATAACTCAGTTATCCTGAATTTATCCAACAGCGATTTCGCAGCATTAATATGCATTACATGTGCTAACTACAGCTGGTTGTTCATCTTTCCAACCTCGCTTGGTTTTGAGTAATCAGTTATTTAAATTGAAGTCCCTAAATTCATAGATAATTTGATTTTTTCAAAATGGCACCACCTAATTTTTATGTGCCGTTGAACGTAGAATCTAATAAGCTTTATAATTATAAGATTGTAGGTATCTACTCTTACTCAAAAAATCCACAAAAATCCGTAAGAGGTAGATACCTACAACCTTATTATTAGAATGCTTATGAAATTTTACGTTCAACGGCACATAAGAAATTAGGTACAACTTTGATTGTGATAGTTTTTTTTAACCCCAATATTTTCCTCGCACTAAATGGCCACCCTGTATATACATATCCCGTGGAAGAATGTTTACTGCAAGAGGAAAACGATCTTGTTCATTTTCAACTAGAACTTAACATTGGTTCAATAGCTCTGATCGGGACGAATTTCCTACGAAGAATGATATTCTGGCGATTTACATTTCTACAACTGTTTGTTAACATCCAGTATGTAAAAGATGATATGAAGAAAAAGCACTGTAATACTTTGGAGATTTAACAAATTTTCTTCGCATGGTTAATTTTAATTTGCAGAGAATGTCTTTGTCGAATGCTCTTTGTAACTAAGCAAAACATTCAAAGAATAAAAAATATTTTAATTCGGTTTATGTGCCTGATTAACGTAACGCATGATGATCCATAAAAACAAGAATTTCGACACGTTTTCATTTATTGATTGCGAATTTTCTCTCTTTTTAAACACCGAATTGCTACAACTGGTGAACAGACTATAAATATATAAAAATAAACAAACAATTATCTGTGGTGAGGCCAGCATAAACATAATGTCTGACATACCATTATTTTGATGTTTGTCATTTAAGATTTTCTAAAACGGTATAGATTTAATGGTTTTTGTTGTTTTTAACCATGTGTTATAAAACATTTCTCAACCCTCAATATAATGTTGTTACAATTAAAAAGTTTTTTTAATTTGAGTGTTGATTGAACAATCGTTCTGCTATAAATAATTACCAAGAAATCTTCAATCGAATTGAAGGTAACGAATTTGCTTCTTTTCCACCATTCTAACTCTTAATTTTTTTTCTTAGTTTCTTTAAAACAAAGTTATTTTTCAAAATGGTGAAATTTTCAAATTCAACAAATAAAATGCCGAATTAACTATTTATGTAATTGCAATTAAACTTAATTTGTCTTATCGCGCTTTAGGTCCATATCTAACTTTATTTGAAAATCGTAAGCATTCATTATTTATTTTGTAAAATTCTTATCTTATTACAATGTAAACTTAAAAATTATTGTAACTATTATCTTTTTACAAATTATGTTTGAGTGATGAAGTATTTAAATATTTATGTTTGTCAAGTCTGTCTATTTTCCGAACGATAACTTCTAATTATACATAAAAGCTATGGAGTTGCAACTGGTTGCAACCTATCTTATTGCAAATAAAAGCAGTAAGTTCTATTCTGTCTTAATTGTCAACTAAGTCACTGTGCTTTTGTTGCATTTTCTATTTTTAAGAAGTCGTTGCAGCTGAAGTAAATTACAACACGATTTCAAGGTGCTAAATTCGCACATCGTAAAAGAGTGAATGGTTTGAAATTTAAGTTTACTTTTAACATCGACTTATGTAAAATCGGCAGAGAAGAGTTTTGTTTCTAAATTTTCTCCTATAATTTTATTTTAATAAATGCATACATTTTACTTTGACAGCTTTACGATTATGAGATACTGGCTTTGTTCAATTCAGCCCAAGATCTACGTGTATTATGAAACGTTACACTTTCAGGGAAGATAGTTCGTGCACACGTGCCAAAAGTCACAACATCCTCTCGAAAATTGATAAATGATAAATGTTACTAATTGATTATTTAATAAGGTTGGAGTCATAATGAAATATAAATATATAACAATTACACAAAGACATAAATATTAGATTTTATTTATATTTTATTATGACTTATACTGATGAGTTTTTTTATTAAAAAACGAAACGTTTAAAATAATTAATAAATAATCATCAAAACATTTGGCTGAAATATTTTTGCAACCTTATTAAATAGCATTACAGCTGTACTTATACGTATAAATACTCGATAATTGATTATTGATCTTGAGTATTTTATATAGTTATTACGAATAGCATGGAAAGTGAATGATAGACACTTTCCGTGCGAATCGTGTACACTATTTTTCCTACGGCTATAACTCTAATAAAGCGAAAGACTTAATTTAGAGTAAACATTACATTGTTGATAAAATTAATTGTTCGAGTATATTGCTTAATTACCATGTTATAACGGTTATTCTATAAGAAAAACTTGTGTGTTTTTATACAAAATATCGTAACAGGTGAACCCTAATTTTTAAGATGGCTGATTGTTCAACTTTCTTGATTACTAGATTGTACAGAAACTGTCACTTTCGTATATGGTCGTGGGAAAAAGAAAAGTTAATAAATATCTTTCCAAAATTATACCTGTGTTGAACAATTTTACGTTACTAAATAGACCAATCAATAGAGGTTTTTTCGTGACAAAAACATTAATAGGAAGAGACATGTGCCATCATATCAAGGACAATGAGTAGATTAATTTGGATATAAAACCAACATGCGATTGTCATTAATTAATAATTTGTAATTAACAAATTAGTGCAAAAAACATATTTTTTTTAGTTTTTGTTCCTGACTAAATACTAATAAACCAATGTTAATGGAGTAAAAGAAACGTTGTACAGAATTAAAATACAAAATTAGCACAGACACGACTCGATCGGATTTTTATTTTCCGTGAAACACCGAAAAAACGAGCATTTTTTGTTTTTAAATTAATTAAGCCGCTATTTTTTTGAAGCTACAGTGTAATAGCGAACTTATTTTTTCGTACATTCTGTACAATTGTGTGTTGCCAATTACGCTTTTGTAGATTGTTTGTAAATTTGTAATAGGTTTATTAGGTGTAGGGTTTTCTTAGTGTTCTAAAAACTTTATTGCTCACCCAACTGCTAACAGTACTACAAAAAACTCTTTAAAGAAACCATTTACACTCATGAAATTTAAAACTTGGACACCACAATTTCTGTAAACAAAAGTTTGCACATTGTGAAGCGGGCTTAAGGGTATCATTTACAATTCTAACAGCAGGTAGTCTCAGCAGGGGTTATCTTATAGAAGGACTGTAGAATGAATCATTACACTAAGCACGTTTTAGAAAATAGGTAATTTACGTTGCTTACTTAATTTTTTTCTTTAAAGAATATATTTGAAGGTATCGCTAATTAAACACCATAGCTCGATTAATTATCGAATCAAAATTTTGTTTAGGAAATGTTTACAAAATAAAATTAGAAATAATTTTGATTTAAAAACGTCTACAAGCAATAACTTTTAAATTAAATCAAAAACTAAACATGGTTATTTGGGTTGACTGATTATTACTTATTTTTAAATAAATCTAACCTACTAATTATTGTAAGTTATTAAAAAAATCATTAAACTCTCTATTCATAATATTTAGTCCTTACAAAATGTATATTTTATGACGTTTCATTTTTTTCTGTAGTTAATATAAAAAGTGAAAATAAAAACTAAGGCAATTCTTATTGTCAACGTATATATTTAGTTTTTTGACAAGAATTTATTACATAATTATAATTAAGATACCAAGTTATAGTTTAAAGACCTCCATTATTATTGATACATTCTTGGAGGCGTCTGCTCATTGACGCTATCAAGGTATCAATATAATTAATATTAATCGTTTCCCATGCGGTATCAATGGCTGCAATTAGTGCATTACGGTTTACTGGTATAAAATTTGGCCCTTGTTGTCTTCGGATAACAGCAAGTATTCGAGCCCAAACATTTTCGATAATGTTAAAATCTGGGCTTTTGCTGGCCAGGGTAACAGCTCCAAGTTATTTTCTCGTATCCAATTGCGCACAACCCGCGAAGTATGAATAGGGCGTTGTCCTTTAACAACAAAATACATTATGAAAATGTTAATTCAACAGATCCCGAACTATTTTTTGGAGAAAGTATAGTGAAATAAGAATACTTACTTGTTGGAAAATATAATCTTCGTCTGGATAAAACACTTCGACTGAAGGTTTCATAATAGTTTCCAAAATATCTAAATACGCAGCAGAATCAAGACGTCCATCGATAGCCCAACAAACTCCTGGACCCCGCGCGCTAACCCAACCCCACACATTCACAGAAAAATAACCACTTCGTTTTTTAGGACATATGTGATTATTTTCGTAACGAGTTCCTTCCATTCTAAAACTTTTAGTGGTCCATCGTTGCGGCTATTGAACGTTTTTTCGTCGCTAAAAATCACTCGATTCCAAAATTCCAAAGGTTCGTTCACATATCGCCTTGCAAATTCCAGACGACGTCTCATATTTTCGTCACTGAGAACTTCTTTCGCAGCAGCATTATACTTCTTTATTCCCATCTCCTTTAATCTTTTTGTGCAGTTATACGGCATCCGGGAAAATGTGTATCTGCTATAGCCCTGGAGTATGTAGCAAATGGTTGTTCTGTTACGTAATGAAACAACTCGAGATCTTGAGCACGTGTAGATACTTTAGGTCTACCACTTCCGATGGCTCTTTCCAAAGTGTGTTCAAGATTCCATTTTACTCGGTAATGCCCTACGGTGCTTTTTGGTATATCTAACATACGTGAAATTTCACGCACGCTACGGCCCGCCGCTAATTCCGAAACAATCCGCGCTTTCAAATCAGCACCGAGATGAGGTGGCATTTTCACAACACTTGAAATTTTAAACTAAAATGGAATTTACATTTCTTACTTTATTTATTGGTTCACACTACCCTTCTCAAACAGTAGGTAATTGTTTATTTATTACATACTTCTAATGACCAATGTAACAACCCTTAGAGCAATATGACTCAAAGGAAGTAAATTAAACAAGCAAGGATATTCTATTGTTATTGAAACTTATTCATAAAGTAAAAGCCATTTCCTTATAATGCTAATGGACAGGATTTTCTTTTAAGTATTAAGATTACAATAGAGGACTTATAAACTTTCGAAAATATCTAATTATAAATATTTACACTGCAATTGCGCTTTTCCTTAATAATTTCTTAGCAATAACATACACGTTCTTGGTTTTAAGTTGTCATAAATTTGATATGATATAAATTTGTGTTTCTAATATTACATCACAAACTAATCTTTATTCGCCAAAAAATTGTTGCTTAAGTTGTAAAGCTTCGTACACACCTGAACAACAAACCGAGCAACAAACATAACAACGAACCGAAAGTCAAACAGAACGACAAACGATCTTTTATGATTTCCACAATCCGAACAACAAACGGAACGTTTGTGCTGTTCCCATAATTATTTTCAGTAGTTTTCAGTTCATATATATTTATTATTGAGAAGAGAAAATTGCGGAAAACAAGAAGATAGTGCCAACCAAATTTTTACGCACAAAGAAGAGTAAAAATTATAATTTACTTCGCTTTTTTTTATTTTGAAATTTCCCGCCCAAATGATGCTAATAGGGACATCATTTTTTCTTGCATTCTTAAACACTGATTAATTTAAAACATTTTTCTTCTGTCAACTCCATAATATTACCTAAAACACAACAAACCCACAAAAGGGAGGACAAAAATAAATAATTTAATTCTCCCGCATAAGTTTGTTCGCCGTTTTGTTTAGATTCGTCCAAACCTGCAAACGCATTCGCGCGCATTTTCTTTGATGTCGGAGAAAACCGACAAGTTGCGGGAACGCCGCAAACCGTTCGTGGAACAATCAGGACTTGCGAATCTGTTCTAAAATTCGTACGTAGCACCGTCCAAATTAATGTTCCGATTGCCGTTCGGTTCGTTGTTCTGTTTGTTCCTCGGTTTGTTGTTCAGGTGTGTACGAAGCTTTACAATAAGCATATTAATATGAACTATATCTTATGAAAGGAGAGTTATGTAACTATAATTAACGACTTAACGTTACGTTAGTAGATTCCATTTACTATTTACACATATTTTCTTGGAACATTCGATAATTAACTATCGGGATATGATGACCCTATACTTCGCAGGTTGTGCGCAACTGGATACAAGCAAATAACTTGGAGCTGTTACCCTGGCCAGCAAAAAGCCCAGATTTTAACATTATCGAAAATGTTTGGGCTCGAATACTTGCTGTTATCCGAAGACAACAAGGGCCAAATTTTATACCAGTAAACCGTAATGCACTAATTGCAGCCATTGATACCGCATGGGAAACGATTAATATTAATTATATTGATACCTTGATAGCGTCAATGAGCAGACGCCTCCAAGAATGTATCAATAATAATGGAGGTCACACCCATTATTGATTTCTTATATTTATTTATATAGTAATACCTTTATTAAAAAAAAGTTTTCATTTAATTTTAAACTATAACTTGGTATCTTAATTATAATTATGTAATAAATTCTTGTCAAAAACTAAATATATACGTTGACAATAAGAATTGCCTTAGTTTTTATTTTCACTTTTATATTAACTACAGAAAAAAATGAAACGTCATAAAATATACATTTTGTAAGGACTAAATATTATGAATAGAGTAGTATGAATTTTTCGTCATTAATGTAGTTAAATTAATTTAGCTTGCTAGAGGTATATCAGTCAAACAAGCCAAGTTTTAGTCATTGGTTAAATTGCCCCGCATGCAAGATAATTTTAAAGCACCTATTCAAGTTGAAACCCAAACGAACTTGAAACATTATAGAGACTACAGAAATAGTAGATGACATAACATATGTAGTATATTTGAAAAATATAATCGAAAAGCTTTCTAAACCAAATATTTTTTGTAAACTACATGGATCCCTGAAATTAAATAAATAAATAATGTAACATGTCAGCTATAACACTAATAGAAGGAACTAGTAATGGGAAGAGTTGAGTTAGTAATGTTAGTCGGCAAATAAAATTTAAAATGAAGTAAAACGCAAATAGAAAGAATACCTCAAAATAAAAGAAGAAAATAAGGAAAACAAATTAGAAATGTTAAAAAGAAAGGAGAAAAGAGCAATCGCATTTGCACTAAATTTTACATACAAAGTTTGTCGTTATCACATTAAAATAAAAAGGCCTGACGAAGGAACTGTACTAGGTCATGAAACATTGTCAATTAAAAAATTATTGATCATTTATTTAAGGTCTACTTTTTGGGGAGAAAAACAAGCAGCATAACAATATTTAAAACAAAATACCCGCAACAGTTATTTAGTTAATGATTTGTAGATTCTGCGTTGTTTATAAATTAATTCCAATTTATTTAAAGAATAGTTTATCGGTGGCATAATTTGCACAACCATTTATCAAAAATAAGAAGAGTTAACGTACTCCATTAAACTGAAACATGTACAAGATGTAACATGAAGAGTTTTTGAAATTACACCGTAGTGGTTTCCGAGAGAAAAATTCTGTCTTTCATAACTTCTAATCAAAACTCTTCGTGTTACTTGTTTTGTATTACCATACTATTAAAATTTATCAAATAACTGATTGTGAACTTTAAAATAAATTAAGTAAATTAAATATATACAAGTTTCTGCGCAATACGTTCTTCTGTAGGTAAACTCTGTAGGGCCCTTTCAGTATCTTTGCGAAGTAGATGTTCTCACAGCTCTTTCAATTCTGATTAGACTCAAAAGTATTCAAATCTCCTTTTGAGATTTGACAACCATGACAAGAAATCAATCGTTATTTTGTCAATATTCAAATATTATTGTTCATTCTAGGTGCTTATGTTATTTTTCATAATTTTTATCATTTGAAAGCTACGGCTGCCATTTCCATACACTTCAACCCCCGAAAAATGTTTTATTTTGACCGCCAGTTCATATTTTTGTTTCAAATAAACGTTTATTATTATTATTATATTTGGAATTACCATACGAATAAATAAAACAAGTATTTGGAATTAGAAAAATTATAAAATTGGTTGGAAAATAAATAGTAACTTAAAGTCTAAAGGAATCGTTAAGGCTATCTTCTTAGCTGTAGATTTAATGGTGTTGTAAATATTAAATTAAAGTTTAACACTTACATAATGCGAAACTAAATAATCGATGATTAAAAATGATTACATTGTTTTAAAAAGGAAAATATAGTATGCATTTAATTAGATGTTTTACTTTTAATTTGTACATAAATAATTCTTGCACGCCTATCTAATAATATTGTAAATATATGTAAATAAAGTAGGTACTTATTAACAAGTACAATGTGCATTACCAATATTTACAAAAAGTTGTGCAATATTAAGTGCGAAACTGATCTTTCGATTTCTTTATAAGACTGATTTATTAGGGGTACTCCCACTAGGTGATAAACATTTTTAAAAAAATCATTAAATTATAGGTACTACGTCTTAGTTGTTTTGTTACTGATGGCTTTTGCTAGTATCAATATAATGGAACTCCACCTATATCTTATTTATATAGAATGCATTACCTACAGCCGCTGCAATAATATATGAGCTTTCTATCTTTAGGTCGTAAAATTTGCTGAATAATGTTCCGTATTCAAGATTTTTTTTAGAGCGATTCATTAAACGTCGACTTAATATATGTACATCTTCTAATGTTTTAAAATAACCCAAATTCAAGTCTCTAAACGTTAAATATTGTGATCACGTTGTTCTTTTTCATCTAATAAATCCTTCGAGACGTTACCACTTCAGTTAAAGACGGGATAACACGTACATTAAATTAATGGATGCGATACAAAACAAGAAATATACAGAAGTAATGAAGGTAATTCAAAGCTAGCATCGTTTAGCGGATGACTTATGGACTTTTAATAATCAAGAGTAGTAAAAATGCATGTCAGCATACCTCTTCATAAAGTTGTTGTAAATGTTATCGACAGTTATACGAGTTAAACAAGTTTGTATAATTACATTGATTGTAGCGGTTAATATTTTTCTTTGATTCATAATATCCAGTTTGAGTTTTGCTCTAAGATGTTAAAACCTACACTGGTTCAAAAGCTTAATCGTTAATCCTACGCAAATTTATATCAATAAAGACATATAAAACGTGCCTCTCATGTTACATAACCATTTGCAATTACATAAAGCACCCGCACACACGGCACCAAGACACACTCTTTATTGTTACGGCCATTATTGTGTGCATTTATGGTGGTTAACCTATGTTTAATACATATAACCCCTAGTACTTGCAATAATAAAATTTCTGCAAACACCTTTAATTCCATCCGCAGTGTTTTAATTTTTTGGAGTCAGTGTGATACCTCATCTAAATATGAAAATATGTACATCATTTAAAAGTCAATCACCAAATGTTATAGTCAATAAAATACATAGTTATATTGCAATAAACTTACATTAATACACATATTACTAAGTAATGACTGGTATTGTAAATTCACTTTACAAATTGCATTAAATTTTAAGTTCCTTGTTACAAGATGATATTCTAACGGGGAACGCCTAACTTGTCTACCTTTGATTTAATTTACTACATAGATATTAAGGCTAAACGTTCTTAAATGTTTAAATTAATTTATTGTAGATCGCAAGAAAGATTTAATTTATGACTGTTTAATGAAGAAGCATGATTATTTTATCTTAGGTGTTTTTGTGAAGTTCAAATTTTCATGACATTAACTTTCATCACTGTTAACTTCATTTAATAAGCCGGATACTTTTACAATCTATATAATTTTATGTGGTTAATTAAATTAGTCATTCGAATTATAAAATAAATAATACTATTTTATAGTAATCTACATTTTGTATGTGATTTAATTGTTCAGACTATACCGTGTGTCCCGGAAAATCTGAAGCATTCTGTTTAACATGAGGAGTTTAAAAAGTCCGATTTATATGTCCTCAAAATGTTTTTAGGATATTTTCACTATCATAACACTTAGCCATGTGTACTAGAAATGTGTTGAGTAATAATTACTAAAATTTAATCAAACGTATTAAAAATATTTGAAAAAATATTGAATAATATTTTAAAACGTACAAGGGTTCTAATCTTTCTTTTTTTAGTGGTATTATTATTTTTAAGAACAGCGTTTAATTTCCATCGGTGAAGGTACTAATTCAAAGTTTTACTAATGGATATATTAGATATCCTAAAATCAAACGCTAAAATTACAGAAATTTCTTCTGCGCATGCGCAATGACGTATGCTCATGCACAGAAGATTTTACGATATCGAAGAACTTCCTATTATTAAACAACTAGATTAAAACCACGTCGATTGACGGGCAAATTTTAATGCATTAATTTAATAATGCTAGACCTATGGCGGCCGGAGACTACCCTGGCCCCGCCCTTGAATTGACATATCCGGTTTTCGGATTTTTCCGTTGCTTTGAAGACAAGACCCATCTGCATGCTGAATTTCAAGTCTCTACGACATCTTGAAGTACCCGTTTAATTTCGGAGACAGACATGAAAAAAAAATAGGCGCAAGCGCGCTTTATTATACAGGAGTTAAACTAAATGTTTCATAATGTGAATATTCTAATAAATCCATTGCCAGTTCAAATAAAAAAAATAAAACGTATGTCTCTTTACTGATAGAAATTAATCTCTGTTTTTTAAAAAATAATAATAGAACTAAAAAGAAATCGGAGCGGGATTTGAACCCTCGTACGTTTTGTTATATTATTAAATATTTTTTACGTTTTCTAGTAAACATTGTTAAATGTTCTACGGAAATATTCTAAAAACACTTTGGGGACATATAAATCGGACTTTTCAAATTCCCCATGTTAAACAGACTGCTTCAGATTATCGTGACACACGGTATAACGTAACACCAAAGGTTTTTCAAAGCCATTCGACACTGCACCGTTTGTACCGTTTTCGTTTCATTTCTACCTTTACGGGGTTGAACTATGGCTAATTGAAAATATGTGAAAGGGGTACATAAATCATTCTTCAAGATATTTCAAATCTGAAAAATGGAGATAGTTTGTTATCGTTTCAAGGTCAAGGAACTTAAGTTTGCATGACACTTAGTTAATATTTAAACATTTTTCATTTTGACGTTGTTTTAATTGTTGGTTTAATATCAAATATATTCGTAACTGCATTTAACTTTAATTCTGTTTTCAAGAATTCAAACAATAGTACGTATTAGGCTTTAATAACTACATAATCAGAGAAATTATTACAGGAAATTAAATAAAATGAACGACATCTGATTGAAGGTACTATAATTACATGTTATCGGTAATATAGAAACCTGTATAAAAAGATCATACTAACGTGGACAAGCGTTTATGAAAATTAATTCAGGCAGTTATACAAAATGTGTCATACGCAAACTATAAATAAAGCAATGTTCCAATAAATATATGTTTTAGACTGTTAAATTTAAAGATCATTGACACTTTTTAAGGGGGTAGAGAGTATATTGGACACCAATGACCATACTCGGCAATTCTTTAAATAAATGGATTTAACTCTGCAGTGTAAAGATTATAAATCTTTTGTTCTGCACGTAAACCGTGCCGCAAAGGATTTTACTTTTTCTTTTCAGCAACTTTACTCATTTGCAGTAGAGTAGCATTTTTTGTGCTCATCTGTTAAATGAAGTAATCGACCGCTTCCTAGTGAAATCACAATAAGTGTCGGATTGACATTGATGTTATTAGTAATAAATGAATTAGCAGCATAGCTTTGCTTTAATTTATTAGTTTAATAATATATTTTAATATAAGAGAGCGAGCGCCTAAAAAATTATGTGCACCGCAGCTGTAAAGGAATGGGCGAAAAAACTTTGATATACAATTAATTTTTATTGCATATTTCAGCAGAATAAAACTCGGTGACTGTTGGATTTTTTTTTTGAGTCTTTTGCTGGCACATAAATTATATTAAAGACTTTATTATTGAAGTGCGCTTCCACTAGTATAAAGGAAGGAGCGAGGGTTCTTATTTTATTCAAGTAACAATAATATATAGTGGTTCGCAGTTTGGTGTTCGTGACCATTTATTTTTTATTTTTAACGGAAATGTGCTATAAACATATACATTTGTACTCGTAAATGACATCTTAAACCACATTGGACGAGCTACATAAGTCAAAATTATATTGGCGTATGTATTACACATTTGTTTTATACATTTTTTGAGAATCCGCTCTTGCTCATACAATTTTGTAGGTAATTTTTTATTATTTTTAGCTTCGAGAAAGTTCGCTCCGCCGTTGCTGTGGTAACAAGAATAGTATAAATAAGCAAAATTGCCGTAAAAACGTCTGTATAGTTGAATTGAAGCCCTCCAAATTTCGCTATTAACAAAACGTAAACAAGTAAAAATCGCTAATTTAACTTTGAACAAAGATAAGAAAGTTAGATGTTAAATAACAAGAAAATTAAAACCACAAAAGGAGCTAATAAGAACATGTTCATGTTAGAGGTATACATACACATGTGAATAAAGTTTATTATTATGAAAAAAACCTGCAGATTTAAAATGAAAAATGAAAATTCCATACTCATATATTTATTACATTAACATCGTTTATCCGTTGAAAATGTTTTAAAATCTATTAGGCTTACGCAAGTAAATTTCTAAATTTTGGTCATTGAAATTAAAATTTTTTAACATAGAAACGCTATCCCTTTTTATGTTGGAACGAATGTTGAATTTTCTTATATTACAATCTAACGTACTCAACTGTTTGCATCTAAACAATATTATAACAAGCCTACTCATTTACTAAAGGTGTTGCTAAAAGTATGCAATTGTAGAATTTCTGACTAAGCCGATAAAGGAATGTGACTCACAAACGATAATCCGGAAGACTCCTCGTAATACATTTGTTTCAATATCAACTTTAGGTGTACTTATATTTTAAGATATGATAAACGCATTAAAGAAGCATCTATGCAAAGCTTAATGATTATCTGTTTATTTGTTACAATGAAAATATTACAATCAAGATTGGTTTTTAAGTATGTATTTCCTGAGCTTAAGGAACAATGTCATGAACAGCAAACTGGAAATAGTCGTCAACAATAAAAAAATTCAGTGGACCGATTTTGTCAACACTTTTTATATTGATCAGTGTAGCAGTGTAGCAAGATCCATGTTAAAAATTACGGACAAACATATTAACCCATCAAATTTTCAAAAGATGCGTGTTAAATACGCCGCTCAGGTATTTAGCAATTCTGTATCTGCAGCAATTAGCAGTGCTGTGATGACGGGTCAATTAACAAGTAATACGGCGTTAGATACTGCATCTTTTTAAAACAATTAACAACATTTTTGACTGTTTAAATAGTTTTTCAGTAAATGATCCGAATCCCCTACAAGCGTGGTCTTTCAGTTTTTTAAAGACATGCCATGCGAAACGTTGAAACGTTCTGTACAATACTTCAATTCCATCAAGTTTTATGAGAACGGTGTAGAAAGAAAAAATATATACTGTATCGCAGGTTTCAATGGACTATAAATTCAATTTTAAGTCTGTGGGAGGACTTAAAGGGAGAAGGAACTTTGTACTTTTTAACGTCACGAATAAATCAAGATCCTCTAGAAAATGCTTTTTCAATGATTCGTGCTAGAGGAGGTTATAATGCCCAACCGTCTGCCCGCGAATTTAGGCTTGCATTACAACATAACATGCACATTCGCTTGCAAATACCAATAGAACAAGGGAATTGTGAAAAAGATAACGACGAGATACTATATGGTATAGATGAACAATTTAACACTAACTATGAGGAAGAGGATAACAAAATTGGGACAAATGAAAGTGTAGAAAATAATGAAACAAAGAGATCGTCTAGAACCTGTCTGGAGAACAAAATCAATGAAGACAATGTCGTAATTAATAGTTCTTTAGAATCTTGTTCAGTGTCGTATGTTGCGGGTTATTTAAGTCACTACATATATAAAAAAGTACATTGTAATACGTGTAAGGAAATGCTAACAGTTAACGACTCAAGTGTTTTCAATGTGAACGAATCATTAATTCTATATAAAGATTACAGCAAATCTGATGGAATTAAATACTTACACAGACCATCACCCGAATTCTCAAAATTTGTGTTTTTTTATTGAAACTTTTACTGAAGAATTTCATCTTTTAAAACAGATTATGGTTTATTGGAAAAATTAAACTCCGTATAAAAAAATGTCTCAACAGCAGTGTGAATTCATGGTTCAGAGAATGCGACACTCATAAACTGTTAATTATCGATCAGTTGGTTAAAATAAAACTATATCGAACCTTAAAGTGGGAGGCTAATAAACATATTTCTAATAGCTATAATTACAGTGATGTCACAAAACCACACCGTAAAATAAGAATATTATCTGCATAAATAAGTGTAAATGTTTGGATATGTTTTATGTATAGCATTGTATTAGGTACGTTATTATTTATGTGTAAATTGTTTGTAAATTATTACTATTATTTTAGATCAGTTGGAATTGTAATTTTGAAACAATGTTTATAATTAATGAGCTATTTTACTTTAATTAAACTATTTTAATTCGAAACCATGATATTTTGATACAGTTTCAAAGAGTAAAATCTAATTTTTATCTCTACTAACAGATAACAAAGTGTCACTTTTCGTAAATTATTTTTTCCTCGGGAAAAAAGTGAGTACTATTTTTAACACCAAATTTCCCTCAATAATTTTCTAATTCTATTGTAATATGATTTTTCAATATTAAATCGTCATTTATTTCGTCACAGAAAAGAATAGTGTATTATACACGTATTATCCGCACCGCGTCGGGAGACAACACACCTCAAGCTAAAATCTAGTACTTTTATTTTTAGAAGTAATAGGAATAGGTTTTATTACCAAGTGAATTTAAATTTGAAGGTCTAGTGGAACCCACTTTCCCTAAAAAACACGGTAACTTGTTGCCTTTTGAATTGAAAATTTGAAAACCAATTTTTATTTAAAATCCTTTTCAACTGAACACGTAAAAACAAGTAGATACAAAAACCAATAATTTTGCGTTTCTGAACTCTAGTGGTATTTCTCCCAGTATGTTCTACTTTATTCCTAACGAAGTTATTAAATGACAAACAAATGTCAACATTATTATTTGCAAGTTAAAAATAAAGTGCAAGCATAATTTGTAAAATAATTGTTTCTTATTTATCTAACACCGACCAAACCAAACTGTTTTAACAAATAACGCTTCGCATGTATTTTAGTAAATTATTAAAAAACACATTGTCATTAAAATCCAAGATATGTATCATCAATGGTATTATTCATAAATGAAAAATTCGTCACTTTTAATTACTAGTTAATACGTTTACTAAATATTTGAAAACGTTGCAACATTGTATTGACAAAAGTAAATTTTACGGATTGTATGTTGCGCCATTTTACAACGGTGGAATAAATTGAACTATTCTATTTCAAGAATCGTACACATTATAACTTAGCGCTTCAGTACAGGTGAAAAAGTAAACAAAAACGCAACCCAACATGCATATGTGAATTGCATCCGTGATACAAGCAAATACAAGCGGTTGACTATCTTTACCAATATTTCAATCAACGAGTAAAGGTAATTTTAACAGCCAATATTAACGTACATTGCCAGGTATAAAGGACAGTTTTTGTTTTATTCAAATATATTTATTCGTTATCACGTTATAGGGTGGTCAAATCAGTTTGGAACACCCAGTATACATACATATCATGATAT
This sequence comes from Abscondita cerata, assembly GCA_030710515.1. NCBI lineage: Eukaryota > Metazoa > Arthropoda > Insecta > Coleoptera > Lampyridae > Abscondita > Abscondita cerata. The sequence goes on from JALBCR010001212.1 coordinate 28,815, forward strand.
ATTTCATGAGTAAACTGTACGTGTACATTTATTATTTTATTTTGAATATTGATTAGCAAATGAATTATTATTACATACAACAAGCGCATATTGTATGCATTGGCTATACGAAATGAGGAAACTTCGGTGCGCATTTGCGTCTCAATTATTCGTTGTACGTAAAAAATGGAAGATATAATTTTATAGAAAATTTTTATCTTTCATATTTATAATAACCTAAATTGGTTTCGAGCCATAGAAAGCGAGATATTCGCTGAAAAACCATTTTTTTATTACTTTTGACCTTGAATAATGAATGACGCGACACTGATCTCGTTCTGGATTTTTGACATTTTGTTTAAAACACTAAAATAGCCCTTTGAACCGCTTAAGGTTAATTGTAGTGATTAGGTAACCACTGTTAAATTTGAAGTCTAGATTAACCAGGACATTCGTTGCACCATTCTATAAATGCTCGTTTGTTAGTTAACCAATAGATATATTTGACAACCTCGCAAAATTTTGTCATTTTTATGTCATCTCAAACTTTTGTGTATCACTCAAAAAAAATCAAAAAATTCTGCAATATTTGTTAAAATGGACAAACAAAATGGGCAAAAGAGACTACGAGCTCTAAACTTTTCTCCAGAAGAAAAAGTGAAATTGTTGAACATTATTTGCAAATACAAAAGACATAGTAGAAAATAAAAAAACCGATGCGGTCACCTGGTACGACAAGAGTAAGGTCTGGGCGACAATTACGAATGAATTTAATGCCTCGAGCGGAGTCTACCGGACGACTGACGCTATAAAAGGTTTTTTTGAAATGCAAAAACGCCAGACACATAAAAAGGCTGCACTCAAAAGCGTGAAATTAAATTAATAGGAGGTGGTAAATACAAACCTACAAATGATCCTATGTTTGATTTAACAATGGACATTATCAATAAAAAAACTGTGTATGGTTGTATTAATGATTTGATGGAGACCGGGACAAGATTTTTGAAAATGAGGTAGGTAGCTCAAAGAGTAATCATTTTTTTTGTGATGTTAAAGCTATAGTGTTCTTTGTTTTAAGGAAAAAGTGACACGAAGCGGTTGTCAAATTTTGGTAAAGCAAGTACATCAGTGTCCTCAAGTGAAGCTGATGAGGCAGTTGTAGCTCCATTAGACGCTTAAGAAAATGTATTTTTTGTAATGAAATTACAACTCAGACGTAAATTTAATTTTTTTTTATTTTAGGTGACACTGGATTGGGGTAACCATAAACCTAGTTTATTGAAAACTCCTTTGAACTCACCTTTAGGAGCTGCTATAAGAAACTCTTTTGTGAGTAGCTGTTATATACTATTTTTTATTGACATGCTGATGTCATAGTTAAAAACTAACAAACGAAACTAAAGTATGTGAATTACTTATGAAAAAAAAAATGTTAATCTATACTTTTTCTAGGACAATAGAAAAGATTGGATGCAACGTCGCAGACCAGCATTATCAGCAACAGCGTCAGTTTCCAAAAAGTACGAAGAAGTTGCCGATTTAAAAAAAGACATTGGACAAATTCAATTAGCAATTCTAAACAGGGCGGAAAATTTGGCAAGTTAAAAGAAAACGCGAAGAAGAGTTGCACAACTTCAAAATTCGAAAGGAAAAGTTGGATGTGGCAATAAAAGAGGCTCAGTCGAAGTTACTTTAACGTAAAGAATAGAGTTTGAAGCTTGTTGTTTATTTTAATAAATGATTGTATTTACAAATTGGCGAAGTATTGGTCAATCAACATTTCTCTTGTTCCATGATGAACTGGAATCTGTGCAGCTTCAATGGGTGTTTGACCTGCATTTAGTTGAATATCTAGATATTGTTCGTTAACTTCTTCAGGAACTGGGGGTGCGTCAAAATCATTTGCATTTATGCAAATATTATGCAATACTGATGTTGCAACGATAATTGTTAGCAAAGTCTCTACTCTTAACCTACAGCCATAAGCTAAAATCGGAAATCGTCGCTTCAGCACACCAAAGCACCTTTCAATGACATTTCTAGAGCGAATATGACTTTCATTGTACAGCTGTTGTGCCGGAGTTTCTGGGTGTAGCAGTGGCGTTACCAAAAAATCATTGTTTGCATATCCACTATCACCTAAAAATGCTTATGATTATTATTTATAAGACGAATTACTAAGAATGTACCAAGAAGTAGACAGTTGGGGTACAAATGATTTAAAAAACTGTTGTTGATACTGTTGTGCGTAAATATTGTTGAATCATGCACAGATCCAGGCCGCCTATCCACAACATTCATGATTTTTTGTTTTTCGAATATAGCAAATAAAATTTTAAATTAACCAAATAAAAAATTATTACCAGGAGACTGTATTTTTACATGAGTCCCATCAACTGCTCCTAGTACTCTGGGAAATGCAGCAATGTTAAAAAAGTCTTGCTGGGTTTTCCCAATTGCCTCCAATTCATTAGGAAATGTCACATATTGCCCGTATAGCCTGGCAATTGCTTCCGAGACGCGCTTAACTATTCTGCATGAAGTAGAAACATGCATACCCATAAAGTCAGCAACTTGCTGAAGGTGCCCTCCAGTTGAGAAGAGTCTCAAACATGTCAGTAACTGGTTCATGGGAGAAGCAATTATTGCTGAAATATTAATTCGAAACAAATTTATCTCACTTTATGACCTCAAAGAAAAGCTATAGGTATAATGTTACTTACGTATCAAATGGATATTCCAGTTAATGTTCTATTTGTACCAACAAGTTTAAAACACAATCTCTTGAGAGTCGAAAACGACGACGAAATGATACTTCGTCTAAAGTATTGAAGAAATGGCTTCTTTCGTAGATTTGCTAAGGAATACCCTATTCTAGAAATTCTAGGACATCTAGGTCGTCATCTTCTTCAAGTAAATCAAGAATGGCGAAATCCATGATAATACAAACCAATTTTATAAATCGTTTATGAAATTTTTACAATGTGACACGACACTTGCGATATTGTAACCACCGCTTGGAGTACTGATTAGTTTCTACTTGTTAAAATGACGTTAACGGATAGTTTTCAGAGTGGTGCAATGACAATGACGTTTAAAGTTGTCGTTTAGTATTCGTTAAAATTTAATCGGAAGGTGCAAACGGCCATAAAATAAATAAATTTAAAAAAATTGACGGATCTAATTTTTTCGCACTGAAATCCAAAAATGACTGGGCTAATATGCATTTCATTTATTTTATGTATAAATAAATAAATAAAATAAAATTGTAAAGGCACCCATTAACATCTCAATTTGGCATTGTTTGTTTTGAATCAGGATTTGCATAGGTATACCTTTTATCCTTAGTATATCAGTTTCACTGCTTAAACTTCAACCTTACGCATATATAATTGTACAAAAATAAATTATTCTTAAAGCAATTGGAAATAATTTATTCGCAAATTATCGTGTGTGCACTTTTAACGTACGATAATGATGAACGCAAGCATTAAATTATTAAGCGTCAAGTATTTACGGCGATTAAATGTAAAGTGGAAAACGCTTATTTTTAATAAGCTTTAACACGGTATTTTGTTTTAATCTATAAAAACCAGTTGCTCCTTGAATTTTGTAAGATCCATATGTCTTTAATCGAATTATTTCGAAGTTTTTTACGAAATGATTGATTATGTTGTATAATCTGTTCTAAAATGTCAAGTTTGTTGAATTCTAAAGCACGCGCTTGGTATCGATAAATTATACTAGTATAACTATTGCTATAACACGAAATTTAATTAAAACTTAAATTTATTATTTAAATTTTACATAGATTTATTTCTGTATGGCAAATTAATTCCAGATACCGATAATTCACTAGTTGTATTATAATAATATTATTATAATATTAAAAGTTCAAGTGGGTGTTCCTCCAAAAATTAAGTTATTATATAATCTGGTCTTTTAGGACCCCTTCTTTGTGGAGGTATAAAGGACAAACAACTCAATGGACTGTGATTGCCGACATTTCGCCTCTGTGAGGGCTTTGTCAATGCTGTAATATATTGAGACACAACACACAAATAGAATAATACATGAACATGATTAAGGCATCGGTATCACTTAAATGTATATTGAACATAGTAAACGAAATAGACTCACCTTTTATTACAAAAGTTATTTAAAAGTTAAAAAATTTCTAAAAATCGAGAAATCAAGAGCATAATTGTTAAATCATTTTTATTTTAATGCAAGAATTGAGTATTTAATCATAGGAAATGCATAGGAACCCATCACATCTGTGTCGTACAATATTTTATCTACGACAAAACAAAAGTTCCAACTGTAAATACAATGTAAAGTATTGCTTTGTTGTATGGCATATTTGTCAACAAAATAGTTCAATAATGAAATTTCCGTTTAATTCACATTGCATATTTTTACACAAGATCTTACTATTTTATGCGCGATTTATTTAAAGTTCATACATTTATTATATTTATTCGTATTGTACATTATAATCATTATTGTATTGTGATGTAAGTGTTATGTATGGTGCCCTAGAAGATCAGTATAAACCTGTATAGTGTGGCGACGAAACCGTGTGCAATTGTGGATTGGTTCGTTTGGTAAAGCATTTGCTTCAAGGTTTTTAGGAAAACCTCTAAAACCTAAACATGCCAACCCTTACCCACCTTAGTATTCATATGCAATAATATTGATTGACTGTGTAAACATTATAGAAGATAAATAAGAACATAAAGTATAACAGCACAGCTATTGCATGACGACGTATAATGGACCGGTCTATGCGCCAGTCACGACAGTAACGAAAAAAATAGTAGAATAAAGAAATAGCAAACAAAATAATGAAAAAACAGATAATCAGGATAAAGAATACAAAATTATTTGTTAATTAATGTACCCATTTTAAATAGTAGAAAAATATTTTTAATATGTAATCAAGGTTTTGGGTAACCGTCATATTATTATTATTATTATTTATAGAGGAGTTGCTGAGGCAAACCTATTTAGCAACTTAGGTTTGTCAATAATATTGTGTTTCTACAATTGTCTATTGGTCTATTTTGTCATATTTTTTTCTTAAAAGCATAAACTGAAGTTGAGTTAACGATATTCTTATCTAATTTGTTCCAATTGTTAAACGTTCGATTCATTAAAAAGTATTGTCGAAAAGATGTTTTAAATTTCTCTTGTTTGAGTTTAAAATTGTGCCCTCGCAGTCTGGGGTCGGTTTGTAGTTCCATGAATTCTGAGGTATCTCTTGGTCATTGATTGTGCGTTATTCTATATACTTGAATTAGATCTGCTCTATTTATAACGATTGCCTAGTTTACATAATTGCAGAATTTTTAACCTTTGACCGTAAGGCTTATATTTACAATCAACAGGCTACCTTGTCGCTGCATGTTGTACTCTATCAAGTATACGTACATTGTAATTATTTTTAGCAACGGTTAATAAAAGTGAATTAAATTTTGCATTGATTGAAGATATGTTATTGTATAACATAGATAAGCTAAATGGTTTGCCAGTCTTTAGTTTTTTTATTGACAATTTGAGGAATATTGTGAATATATTTTATTGTTGCATTATCTTCACCTTGTTGACGTATAATATTAAGTTCTTCTCTTCAAGATTTCAAATGTTGCATTTGTTGAGGGTTTTGTCATCTCGGATAACAATTTTTGAAGATTGAGCATTGTGTATGAGATTTCCTTTTTATTGGCTTAGGTTTGTTTGAGATCCTAGAACCAACGCGAATCACTGAATCAGGTTTTACCACTAACTAGATATGTTGTTTCTCTTCGTTTGATTACACGTTGTAAATCATTACGTTTCGTTCTCTCAATGACCTTTCGTCAGATTCATTAATTATACTTTCTTTATTGTCATTGAGAGTTGAAGTAGACTGCCTTATTAGGTTTTCTAACTGCTCAAAACGGGATTCAAAAGTAGTTTTCAGATTATCAACAGAAGTTTTAATTTCAGATATCGCCGTCAAAGACACGTTGCAGTGATCACAAAATTTTTTTATGTTAAAGGACTTAACGCTAGTACGAGTAATTAATTTCCTCTCATCTCGACTCATTTTCAAGCAATGTACGTGTAGAAAATTATCTGTCGGTTTTATCACAACGGCCAAAAGTTACTGCGATAAATGCAAGCCGGTCTATACGGACTAATAATAACTAAATGGTGTTTCTTACCTTGTAGAATAAAAGATTAAAAATAAAAATACCAAAATTACACAAAAATTAATTCACAGAAGCATCTATTCAGTTATTATCGAAATATATTTATACCAAATGATCCAAAAGCTCAATTTTTATCCTATCCTAATTCTATAAATTGATTTTTATATAAAGTTTTATTGTTTATGGAAGTCTGAAGTAATTTTGCGAATTTATTCGAAGTGAATTTGGAAAGAAAACCTAATTTATGAACAATAAATTTATGAACAAATTTTGATTTTGGAATATTCCAGTGTGACAATTTATTTCGTTGAAAAATCTACGTTAAGACTGTGTAAAAAATTATACTATTATACCCTAGAAAAAGGACAAATTGTATGTTCCCTTCATTTAATTTGATAATAGTCTATCACACGTACGTTGTGCAGGTGGATTTATTTATTTCACCGAAGTAGACAATGAAGTGTCTTAAAACTTTTTCACGAGATGATCTTCTTGAAGATGTGGATGTATGTTATGTAGTTTTCTATTTCAAATTTAAATTTGTAGGATTAAGCATTGAGGAATGAATAAAAAAAATCAAATGCCTTTTTCAAGTCTTATTGACTGGGTTGTTATTGCAGTTTTGATTTGGAACAATAAAGGAGAAGGTTCCCGGCTTATGAAAAATTTAAGACCACTTAAATTAAAATATTTTTGTATCATCGGGTAGCTCTTTGATTGACTATTTGTTGTAACAATTTTCATTATTTCTGTGGGTATTTTGATTGAATATTGCATTATCATCGGAAATGATGGCAATTAAAAGTTTTAGATTTTTAGTTTGACGATAATGTGGTTAAAGTATTATTACCAGATTTGAAAATAACAAACGAGTGAAGTAAAGTAACACATATTATAACAATAAAGAAAGGCAATTAAAAAATCTATTAGTTAAATGTTTTGTGAATGGGGATACCTGAAATATTAGTTGTTATTGTAAGAAGTGAAGTTTAATAAAATACTTTAAAATAAACTGTAACAATAAAGTAACGCAATTACAAACATATCATTTAAATCCTATTGAATAATAACCCAATAACAAACCGAAAGAAATACTCCCCACAAAAGATTTATTAGAATATTAGAATTTGTTAACCTTTATTCGTAAGGAATCCATTACCTTCCTCTTTTAAGTTTTCAAAAATTACTCCGGAAACGGCCACACGGTCTCACGCACCTGTCTTGACATATAACGGCCCCATTAAGTGCTTTCATTGCAAGAGTAATCACCTTCTATATAATTGTTTAACATTTAAAGCATGAGCGCAAGGAAATTGTTCGCAATTTAAAGGTTAGCACTAACAACTTAGGTCGTTTAAGCTCTCAGTTCTGCAAATCTAAACTTAGTTATTTCTATTGTAACAATGCGCATCATTCCTCGCTGCATGATGTGAAATGTTCAGAGGGAAAACTTTCAATTAAAATTTAAATTCAAACAGTCCATCTTTTTGATTTACCATCAACATCCCCTCCAGTTTTGACTTGTGCATTCAATCATGTCGACTCCATCGTATTGCTATCGACAGCTGAAGTAGTAATGGTATTTCACATCATGTGCGTTGTCTATTGGACAATGGATCAATGCATTACCTTATTTCAGAAAATTTAGTATAAAAGCTAAATCTTCCTGTTTGTTGTAGCAATATAACACTTCAAGGCGTTGCAGGAAAGTTTATGTCTGCGTTGCACTTTGTCGACATTACCATAAATTCTAATTCACCTCCTATTCTACTAATATTAATTATTTTGTGACTGAAAAAATTACATCCGCCATCCCACGTTTAACAAAAAAATTTTCGAGTTTCACCTAAAATACAATTAGCGGTTCCAAATTATATATTAACTAATTTGTAACGCCTGCCCCAAGGTTTATGTTGGCTCCACAATCAGATCATTTAATATTAGATTAAAAGAACATGATAAAGCAATTAGACTCAAACAACCTTATAAATCGAATATTATCGAAAACAATCACATTTTTCTATTGACACCGATTATAGATGTTGGCATTTATAAAACAAAAATCATTTAATTTTAAATTTAAAAAAATTTACATAGTTGTTAATTCTGCAAAAAATAATATTTTAAACATGCAAATAGCTTTTTATAACTTTGAATTCATCAGATTGTCTAAAAAATTTTTTAGCGTTTTTGTTTATTGATATCTGACTTTGATTAACCGCCCTCGCCTATATTTATGCAGTACTTATATGATTTATTGCTCATATATTCCTTCTTACTTGTTTGAAATTTTACTATTTATGTATTTTGATTAATTTCTAACAGGGTCCTTTACCTACAAAATTCCAGTTTTTTTGATAACTGTTATCTCACTTCGTCATGGTTTTACTACCTTGACCTTTTATTAAAAATTATAATTAGATGACAAATTTAAGCACATTTTTGATTGTCTGGTATGTCTCATTTTGTTCATGTTTTTTAAAATTAAATAACATAGTTACATGTATTCTTAGATTTTAGTTGTACCTACCTTGAAAATGAAGCCATATGGCTTTGAAACCATGGTCGGTTTTTAAAAAATAAAAATAAAAATTGATAAAACGTCAGAACGTACGTCAATTTTCGTTAAAGCTTTTCGTGTGTGTTTTTAGGCGTTTTAAATACAAATATAAAATATGGAAGGTGATCAGTACCTTACAGTACTCCATGGTCAACAAGAAAAACATGTTGTTCCTGAGAATCACCACTTTGGTTTCCGGACCTGGTCATTAAGACCCTCCCGGATAATTAGGAAAAAATGTATAACCTAAAAGAAATATTAAAAATTAAATATATTGGGTGTTCCTTATAAATTTGCGAATATTTTTGAGATGAAAAATTAATGATACCGTTTATAAACTGGTCCAAAAATTTTTGTTACGAAAATACGTAGTGATAAAGTTTTAGGGAAAAAATGCAAATTGGTTAATATTTTTTTAAATTGCTTGAGTAATTTTAGTGATGTTTAATATACAGCGAGAGTTAATATAGGTGCATGTTATTCAATACAAAAATAAATCTCAGGTTTAACAATACCTTCGAGCATTGAGTTTCATACTTTTGAAAAACAAAATGGTACGCTAATCGTGTTTTCGCAAGGAAGATTCATTTTTTATTTCCCTATTCAAACTGAAACATAAGAGCTCTCTTGAGTGGCTTTACTGAATGTGAATAAAAAAAATTGAATACAATTTTGTAATAAATCAAGTTGCCCGGTTAAAACTAAAAATTAATTACCCATGTGAAGTTAGTAATAAATCCAGCCATAAAAATAAATTATTCTGTAACGCTATGTAAATATTATCTATATTGAGTTAAATGTTTATAACTACTAGAACAACAATTAATCAACACAACTGATTCGTATTTTAACATTTGTTTATAATAAAATTGTTTAAACAAATTTGCAAAGTACATTTACCCCTATCGAACTTTAAGAGTTTCTATTATAGTGTTGGCGTGCTTTAATTATTATGCAAATTTAATAATAGATAGTTTTTATAATTATAAACAACATATCAAAGAATAAAAATGCTAATATTTTTTAAAACGAAAATATTTGATTTCAAAGGCTACGCGCGACATTCTTATTGTATGTTCGAGGGTGAATTTGAACGTGTTGGCGTGATCAATTTTTAGGCAAATTCAGTAATAAATAATTTTTAATATAAACAACATATTAAAGAATAAAAATGCTGATATTTTTTAAAACGATAATATTTGATCTCAAAGTGAGGGCTACGCGCTACATTAAGTACATACGTAGGGGACGTTCGAAGGTGAATTTGAACATGTTGGCGTGGCTCAATTTTTAGGTAAATTCAGCAATAAATAGTTTTTATAATTGTAAACAACATATCAAAGAATAAAAATGCTGATATTTTTAAAACGATAATATTTGATCTCAAATTGAGGGCTACGCGCGACATTCTTAGAGTATGTTGGAGATTGAATTTGAACATTGGCGTAGCTTTAACTTTGAAATCAAATATTTTCGTTTTAAAAAATATTAGCATTTTAATTCTTTTTAACTGTCACTGCATACTAAATATCACTGAAATATTTCAAGTGGCTTCAAAAATATTAATGATTTTTATTTCTACCCAAATTTTAGTACCCCGTTTTGACGTAACGGAACATAGTTTATAAAGCAAACTAGTTTTACTTTTTCATGTAGACCCTTAAATATTCGCATATCAATAGGAACCATCCTGTATATTTAGTCACTAATTTATTCATTTACATGATTTTTTCAAATTGACATTCATACACTAAATATTCTGAAAATGATAGCTCATTTAAGCAATAGTTCAGAAATATAGGTACCTAACAATTTTTGTTAGGAATTAAACGTATGGAATATTTTTATGTTTAAACATATTTGTCGGAAACCGTTACAGTATGTAGATAGTTAACGTTAACAAAATTCTTCAGGTAGGTATTCTTAAACCTTTTCTCGAAAAATATTTTTCAAAAAAAAATTATAGAAGCAGGTACTATTTAAAACTGTTTATTACAAATCGTATTACATTGAAAAATTAAGGTGTGCATTATGTCAGTCGTTTCACAATTTGTCATAAAGTGTTTGCCGTTTGCAAAGTAGGGTTCGAATTAATAAAATTTTGTTACTCATGTAATAATGGCAAATAATTTATTTAAAACCGCTTTACAATATAAAATCTTTTATTTTAAAGAAACCGTCTTGTCCCATTTTTTATTTCTTCAGTAACGCCTAATACACTATTTTTTCAAAGAACTTGAAACAATTTTTTAGTACTGTGTACAACATATGATTTATTTTATTTTAATTATTATTTAAGTTGAACTTGATTGTTGCTGTACTTTATAATATGATAAATCAACGGGTACGATTACTTTGTTTTAAACATACTTTAGTAAGTATGTAATGCAATGCACTAAAAATGTATTTGTGCTAGATATATTATACGTCCTACAACAAAGAAAGTTATCTTAAGCCTGATAGTCCTCTTTGAAAACTTAATATTACCTTAAAAGCAATGACAAATTTTTAACTTATGGATTTGTTAATTATTAACTATTTAGATTAGATCTCCCTATATATTCGTTTTAAAATACAATATTACTTATCGATTATGTTCTTTAATTAGTCTGTTTGAATTTTTATATGTTCTAATGGCGCCAACATTTAATAGTAAGGAACATGCTAATGAATAGATTAGTAACAAATCAAACGTATAAATTACGAAATAACCGTGTACATTTATATTTTATGTATAGTTCATTGAATGTCAATTAATATATTCTAGTACGGAATGTGTTTCACTGCTTGAATGTCTTCAAACATACAGGTCGTGGCCTTTAAGTCGGCAGCTTTTACAATTCTTAAATCTTTTTTTTTTGTTCAGTTACATTTTTAACTTATAGTGAAAATTCTGCGAGTGTTGTTGGTTCGCTTATATTATATTTTAACAGAAATTGCAAGCGATCGGAGTGGCAGACAGCGAACAGACTGACTGACATGCCTTTTGGCGAAGTCTGCTTTAGAACACATGCATGCCGACACAACAAATTATGAGGGTTATCACAATTACCTGATTATGTCTGACACCATTACAGTTTTATTTTTATATTGGGTTTGATACTACCGTTGGAAATTCCAAATGAATATATCACGAAGTTACGTTACAATTTCAGGATAACATATGAATGTTCAATCTAGTTAGAAACCTATAAAACATGGGCGGAACAAAAAGTATTCGAAAGTTTTGGAAAAAAAAAAGTTGTAGAAATAAAATTTATTAGTTCATGTTTCATTAGTATCTTTTTTAAAGTGTGCCCGTGACCGCACACTAATTATTGTATACAAATTATTATTAAAATTATTGTTGTAATTGTATAAAAATCGCAATTGAAAATGTTTTATTGAAAACAAATTTAAAATTGAGACAATAATCGCACACCTATGCAATCAATGGAGAACGTTTTGGAAGATAAATTTTAGTTTCATTTTATTCAGAATGTTTTTGTAATTCAAGAAGTATATCGACTAGTGCCTCTTGATAAATAATCACGTTCTAGAGCAATTTGTATTTTTTACATTACGTCAACAAATCATTACGTTTTATGTGAAACAATCAGTTTCAAGGTCCTTTTCAAACTTGCAATTTAGTTGAGTTTACTTTAACCTTTGGATCAAGTTATGAAATTTGGTTGAATCTTGAGCACAAAGCAAATACATTTCTGCATTAAATAATTTTCTTAAGAAGAGATGAAATGCTTGTGATGCTGACTACACCAGTGAAGATAAGATGCTATTATACCGTGTGTTCCACGGAAAAGTTGACATAGGCATTTACTATGTTACATTAAAAATTAACGTATGTATATCTTGTTTCTGGCACATTCGAACACAACATAACAATATATTATGTTGGAGAGACAAAATAGAACAAATTGATGTGATAATAATGAGTATTCAAAGCGTATTTTATTATAAACACACTTTATAATAGGATTAACTTCTGAATTTTGCGAAGTAATATAAATCCTGTTTTTATTGACACAATCTATTTTGGAAACAATCAAAATTGTAACACGTTCAGATGTTATTAACGGATGATATGACGAATTTTAAACAAATTGTATAAATACTTTCAAAGTTATTTGCATTTTACTGCTACAATTCTTGTGACGAAATATAAAATTCGTATAAAACAATTCATTCTTAATTAAAGGGGTAATGCAAATTAGTTACAGTACGTTAAGTTAGATGATATAAAAACTATTTAGTGTCCATAATTAGATTTACAAAATACTAAATGATATTCCATAAAATAGGATTATACCTATTTTCTAAACTATACAACATAATAAATTTTTTCTTCAAGCAACGGCATATTATTAAACTACTGGCAGATGCTAAAAGGCTTTTTCGGCCTCCGTCTAAAATTACTGATTTTCTATTCGCTTAAATTGTCTTGAAAACACTTATTTTCAAGTCATGGCACGAAAATAAAAAGAGGGATTTTCATGATCGATTTTAAGTTGGTTGCATTGACAATTTGATTAACAACGAGTTCCGATTGACAACTGTGTAGTTTGGAATGTGAACTAATAAATTAAAAAAAATATTTCAGTGTTCTTAAAGGATTTCATCGCAAACAGTTTCATATTCATAAATCGATTTATGTAATTCAACCGTAGGTAAGCAGTAAATTCAAAGAAGCATTTTTAGGTTATGTTTATTTTTTTCAGTAATTATTAACTTCAAATAATCCAATTGAATTGAATAATTTATTTAGAAACAAAAATAGAGGAACAACAAACAACCAAACGGAAATTCTAACTAAAATCAGAGGTAAATTTTCAAAGAATTATTTAAAATTAAAGTTGATCGTACAATTTTCCAGATGGGAGAGATTAATATTCGGCAAATTTGTGTCTTGTAATTTAAGTTGCACATTATGAATACTAGATGGTTTTAATGAAATCGGTTCTTGTAAACTTTCTTGCTGGATTCCTGTACTTGTCGAGGGCTGAGGTTCTGAACGATTTTGATGCAATAATTTATTGGCAATGTTTATTTTAGCACCCAATGAATCCTCTATATATTGTTCTGCGACTGTAGTACTTTTCCATCCGCCAAAGCGCTTCAGGGTTGTTATATCTACCCCATTCCCTGCCAGAGCTGTAGCACCACTTCGCCTAAAGCAGTGACCTGTGTATCCTTTTGGATTTTCTAATTTTAAATATGCAGCTATTTTAGAAGGCATATTTCCAAAGGAGTGAATGCCTACTGGCTGTTTTGAGCATTTATTTTTGCATAAAATAAAAAATCTATCAATTTCTGTATTGGGCCTTAACGTAACATATTTGCGAATTATATCCATCCAATGAAGTTCGGTCACACAGCAGGTACGAGGTTTTTAGTTTTTGTTTGAGGGATGGATAAGATAATAACATCCCCTTTATCAATGACATCTTTGATTTTCATGTCTCGTAATTCATGTATTCGGCATGCACCGCATATGCCAAATATTAATGCTGTCTATAAATAATTTTTGTAAATAAAGATTAAAAATTAATCATGCCTACCTTTATCATAAGATAATCTTCATTGGGTGCTTCGTTAATAAACTTTTCTAAATCATCCATTTCTAAAATTTTGGATTTTTGCACGATATCCGTCATGTTTGCGCTTTAACAAAGCTATTAATTTTGTATATTTTCGATATTAATGTTGTCTTTAATGTTTAAGGTAGTTTTAAGCATCGAATACATCGACCATAACGTTGACGATTTGAAGTTCTTAGATTTTTCTTCAAAATATGCAACCAAAACATATTCATTATACACCGATACGCCATTTTCAGAACCCCATTTTTTAGTATCTCATATTCTTTCCAATATCGATTGGATGATTTTTCAGGAAGTAAATTTTGAATTGCAGCTTCTGCTACATTTCGAATATGAGCTGGTACTTCTAATACCTTTTCTTCATTCATGTTTTTCACAAAAAAAATTCATAAAATTACCAAGCGCAATAAGATTATTTTAAATTCAAATCACTATAGCGGTGAATTGAATCGCCAACATAAGAAAGATGAATTTTCTAAACCGACGCTATTTAAACAATAATCATTAATATTTTAATTTAAAAATTTTGTCGGCCGAAAAAAATTTGTGTATCACACGTCCAGAAACTTTTTTGCGAGTATTCGCACTTGTGGGCCTCGGCTTCGCCTCGGCCCACAAAACGTACTCATACTCGCAAAACTACAGTTTCTGGCCTAGTGATACAAATAACTATTTACTACCTAAACATTAAAAGTAACAGTTCTTTTGTTTTCACAACTACTTAGAGGTTGGTACCTCCGGTTATGTCATATAATGAATGTAACAGTAAAGTACCAACTTGATTCGTCCAGAATAAACCGTCACTATAACACTAGATAATCTTGAGAATTTGAAAATAACACATAAAAACTAGCAATAAACCCTTGAAGAAAAAATAATTTGAGTTAAGTAATTTTTCGTTTAGTATTTGTCTCGGCTAACGCCTCGCCAGCAAACTTTTAAGCTCAACACTTATATTTTTTAACTCCTAGTAAAATAATCTACTATTTTCTTCAAGCGTTTATTACTAGTTTTCATGTGTTATTTTTTAAATTTTCGAATTCTCGAGTGTTACAGCGACGTTTTATTCTCGACGAATCAAGTTGGTACTTTACTGTTACATTCATAACGTGACATCACCGGGGTACCAACCTCTAAATCAATGTAAAAACAAAAGAACTGTTACTAATGTTTAGATAGTAAAAAATCCTTTTAACGTCTGCCAGTAGTTCAATAATATACCGTTTTAATGTCGTTTGAAGAAAAATATATTTATCTAGTGATCAAGAACTGTCACATCTCAAATGCTATCCTCTAAAAATTAATTTTAGCTTCCTAATAAAATCAGATGTAGCACCATCTTAAGCGGTGTTCATGGACGAATTGTTTAGTCGTTGCCTAGTAGTGTTTTGCTTTTCCCTAACAATGTGCGATTCCGATTGCAGTATTTTTTTTATTAAGTTTATTATCGATGTTATTATACAGGGTGATTCAACAACCGACGCCACGGAGTTTTACGTAGAAACGGCATATACCCGTTAACTTCTATTACAATTGTATTAGGTACGTCAATAAGGACTACATTTTATAAATATTTTGAAATATACAGGGTGTTCCAAAACTAAGTAGCATATCGAAGTTGTGTTTTTTTAAATCAACACCCTGTATATGGTTGCATTTTTGAATTCTACTCAAAAATTAAGCTTTACTTTTATAAGGGTTCCCTGTACCTAAATACAGATTGTAGTAAGTTATGGCTATTCTTCATAAAATGGAAGGTTTTAGAAAAAATTGATGTTTCATGATAAAAATAATTACAACAAATTCACTCTTAGGTTGAATAAATGACAATTCTCTTAGTCTATTTATTGACTGACTAATAAAAATCTCGTTACAAAATGTTTATAATTTATAGTTCAATTAGTAAAGAACATTCTCGCTGTAATAATTGATTTATTTTAAATAGAACATCCTGTATTTTATAGCTTGTCGTATAGCTTACTTAATTGTCTTTCAACTTTTATAAGCTTTGCGGTAGATAATACAGCGAAGAAGTTTTATTACCAAAACCTTGTCTCCTATAAGAAAAATAGTAGCGGCTTGAGCAAATTCATTGAACCCAGCTATTCGTAATCAGAATTAATACCAACAAAAAAAACGAACATTGTGGTAGAAAATTAAAAATGATATGAGTATAAAATGCAAATAAATCTTACGTTTCTTTATCTAGAAACTTTTTGGAAAAAAAAATTTGACAATAACAAAGTCTCACGTAGTTTTTTTATTAAAATAACTACCTAGCAAACCATTTGATGCGAACGTTTTGGATCGATAACTCGGTAACCACAAATTGCGAATAAAAAAATGTTGTAATAATTATTTGTATCACAAGTCTAGTAACAGCATATTTGAACAGTTTTGTATAAAAAATACTATAAAACGCGACGAGCACTTTGACCATAAACGGAAATTAATTTTGACAGATGTTGGAAAGGAAACGCTGCTACAGCATTGAATTAACCGAAAACTTTCATCAATACAATAATCGATGCCCCGAATTCTATTTTAGAATAAATGCAGGTATTTTGACATTATTTATCACGTGCAACGAAAACAAGTTGGACAGTACTTTATACAAAGTAATAGCATTGTATAAATACTTGTAATAGTTATTTGGACCACTATTCCAGGGGCCGTATTCTCGAGTTCGTACGAGTGGATTTCGTATACGAAACAGTCGGTTTTCGTACGAATTTTGAGAAACGGAATTCTCGAACTGTCGGAAAGGATTTACATCGTATAGTCTTTACCATTTGAAATGCAGTAACGTATACGTAATGACGTGACGTTTTATTAATTTAGAAATTTTCTTCGTAACCGAAAATTATTGAGAGCATTTAAAAATTGTTTATTAATTGATTTCGATTGATTTATTATTGAATTTCTTCTTTAAATTTTTGTTGGTGTGAACCAAAAGTGCAATTTTGTACTCGGTTAAGCAGAATAATTCTTGCTAGCCCTGAAGAGGTTTCGTAAGTATATTTAAAGACAATTCAACGATATTTACGTCCATTTTAAGACGTCTATACGGTAATATGAGCAAATACATAGGAGAAATTAGTGTTTTGGAAGAATCTGAAATTGTAGCCAAACATGGCATAAGATTTCATCAATTTGACGAGCCTTTTAACGATCTGAGCGATAGAAGATTTATCAAATTATATAGATTAACCAAAGAAATGACTTCTCACGTAATTGATTTATTGGAACCACATCTAAAAGTCCCACGAGAGTGTGGACGTTACCATAAAATTTTCGCTTAGCGTCAATGTTCCTTCGTAAATAAACGATTGCAAATTCAAAAAATGTATTAAAAATAATAAATCTCAAGCAACATTAGATATAATTGCATTCGCAAATTTCTCCAACTTTTGTATTTTTTTTTTGGTGTATTCCTCTTAATTTAGGTCTTCTTTTTCCGTAGTATTTTTACTTGATTTTATGTTTTTCTTGTACTTGCTTGGCGGTGAAAGAACGAACACAAAAATTTCGAAAACTAAAATTACCAACGTAAAACAGACGTTTCAGAGAGCATATTTCCGAGGATGGATTAATCGATGATTTCACAAAAAAAAAAAAATTATTAAAATTCAAAATTCGCGCACTATGAGGACCATTTGAAAACTTGTATCAAGATCCTATTGGTGCCCGAAGTTTTGCAAAAGGTTTACCCTTATTATTGTTACTTGTCAATTAAATCCATATTAATTTTGGCACTAGTGACATACGGTTATAGCGTTGTCACGTTTCCATGCGAATAAAAAAAGTCGAACGTAGTTTTCGTACGGTTGATTTTTCGAATATCATTCGGGAATGCGTTTAAAGGATTTCGTGCGAAATTTTTCATACGATACTTGTCGTATACGAAATAATTCGGACGAACTCGACAATTGCACCCCAGAAAATGATATTTTGCGAGTGTGAGTGATATTGCTTAGCCGAGGCGCCTAGACGAGGCGAAGGACGTGTAATCCACAAAATTTTTTATGCCGACAAACTTCAATAATTTACAAAATTATTCCTAATTTAGTTCAACCATTGATTGCTGGGGATTTATTTTTTTTGGTTGGTACCCACTTGTCATTGCATAACTACTTAATTTTCAAATTTAAAATTAAAGTGACATTTTCGGTGTTATTTTTACCAAATGTCACTTTTGTAAGGTCTAGGCCGGGAATTTGATGTTCCCGGCCGATTTTGAATCTTACAAAACTGTCATTAATGAAGGCATGAAAAATATGTTTTATTTATTATCGGCCCTCGTCTCCTATAAGAAGGATCTATAATATTATTAAGAAAGAAATAAGTAAATTTATCTACTTTAGTTGTAAACAAGAGAAAAATTTGATGATAGACTTTGTTCTTTTTTTCTTAAGCAGATCCTGTTCGTGTCTTTTCATTCGGAAAAAATTATTATTTTCTGCTTTTAAAAAAACGCGACAATTCATTTTCTTAACGAAAATTTATTATTGAAATTAATTTCAAAAGGTGTGGGTCTGGTTTTGCGTGCCAATTTATATTTATATGTTTTTGCACAATTAGACACGACAAGCGCCGGCGTTTTGTCTGAAGAATGCGAGCAATGCTCGCAATATCATGTTTATGTTAATTAGTGATACATAAATGTGTAACGTCTGTCATATAACTATTTAAAAACGGTAGCCTCTGACTAATATAGTTTCTCTATTCAGTCCGGCTTTCAAGATAAATTACTATGTTTTCTTTCTTGGTGCTCGTAGTGACAGCGCATGCATCAAAGAAACACAATAGTAGAGGTAGCAATTAATTATAAGAATAATTGTACGCTTGCCGAGAAAAACAATAAACGTCTGTTAGTTGCCAGTAGATTTAATAATGCAATTGATGACAGTATAAATGTCGTTGTAAAGCCTCCTCCAGCGCATCATATGTCGGAGAACATTGCTATTTAACTCGCGCATTCTATGCAACATGAATAGGATGCACAGACACTCCTTAATTAATCTGTGGCCAGCTATGCTCGTTCATAAACTTGAATTTTTTGAGTATCTGTGTGTCAGCTGCTCACAAGTATTATTATCATTACTACTGTCAAACTACACCTGAATATTTAAATGCGTTCATTTTGTGATCGAAATGTATGTGATGTACTTCGGTACATAATTGTATCGGATTTTTTGTAAAACATCCTTGTGTGAAAAATGAATATAACAATATTTCTTTTTTTCTAAATTAGTCCCAATCATATGCAAAACAATTTTCCCTTGAACGCGACCTGATAACTTACAAAGTAGTAATTAAAATCTTATTCTACACAACATCAATTTATCACTTAAATACATCAAATTATTCTCCATTTGTTTCGGACTTTTGTAGCTATATATCATACGTCAGGCTGTCGCTGAATTGACTAGATAGAATACGAGGATGTATTGATATCTAGTTAGCCTAGACCAGTTCCTTGCATAAACAAAACATTGCGTTACCACAGCAACGAACAATAACTTATTAAAAGTGTCAGTGTACAGTTTGACGTCAAAAAAGTAAACCAGAGTCACGCAATAAATTAAATGAAAAAAGATGTCCACCGAAATTGTGAAAATCGAAAAATTGGAGTATCGAGCCATCATCAAGTACCTGTATTTAAAAGGGTTAAGAGGTAAGCAGATTTACGAAGATATGCTTAATACCCTTGGTGATCAATGTCCTTCGTATGCGACCGTCAAAAATTGGAATGCAAGCTTCAAAAGAGGTAAATTTTCCATTGCAGGTTCGCTGTAATAAATGTATCCAATTAACAGGAGAATATGTTGAGTAATAAAATATTTTGACATTGAAATTTTGTTTGGTTCTATAGTAGGCTTATGAAAGGAGAGTTATGTAACTATAATTAACGACTTAACGTTACGTTAGTAGATTCCATTTACTATTTACACATATTTTCTTGGAACATTCGATAATTAACTATCGGGATATGATGACCCTATACTTCGCAGGTTGTGCGCAACTGGATACAAGCAAATAACTTGGAGCTGTTACCCTGGCCAGCAAAAAGCCCAGATTTTAACATTATCGAAAATGTTTGGGCTGGAATACTTGCTGTTATCCGAAGACAACAAGGGCCAAATTTTATACCAGTAAACCGTAATGCACTAATTGCAGCCATTGATACCGCATGGGAAACGATTAATATTAATTATATTGATACCTTGATAGCGTCAATGAGCAGACGCCTCCAAGAATGTATCAATAATAATGGAGGTCACACCCATTATTGATTTCTTATATATTATTTATATAGTAATACCTTTATTTAAAAAAAAAAAAACGTTTTCATTTAATTTTAAACTATAACTTGGTATCTTAATTATAATTATGTAATAAATTCTTGTCAAAAACTAAATATATACGTTGACAATAAGAATTGCCTTAGTTTTTATTTTCACTTTTTATATTAACTACAGAAAAAATGAAACGTCATAAAATATACATTTTGTAAGGACTAAATATTATGAATAGAGAGTTTAATGATTTTTTTTAATAACTTACAATAATTAGTAGGTTAGATTTATTTAAAAATAAGTAAGTAATCAGTCAACCCAAATAACCATGTTTAGTTTTTGATTTAATTTAAAAGTTATTGCTTGTAGACGTTTTTAAATCAAAATTATTTCTAATTTTATTTTGTAAACATTTCCTAAACAAAATTTTGATTCGATAATTAATCGAGCTATGGTGTTTAATTAGCGATACCTTCAAATATATTCTTTAAAGAAAAAATTAAGTAAGCAACGTAAATTACCTATTTTCTAAAACGTGCTTAGTGTAATGATTCATTCTACAGTCCTTCTATAAGATAACCCCTGCTGAGACTACCTGCTGTTAGAATTGTAAATGATACCCTTAAGCCCGCTTCACAATGTGCAAACTTTTGTTTACAGAAATTGTGGTGTCCAAGTTTTAAATTTCATGAGTGAAACATGGGTTTGCTGACAAAAATTACGATTGCGTTTTATTGTGTTTTATTGAAAGTAATTTTAAACATATAATTGTAATTATAAAACACACCCTTTGTTCAAACTATTTTATAGAGTTTGAAAATTTAAGGTATAATAAAATATAGCAAGAACACACAATAATTAATTAATGATGAAAGGTTACACATCTTCTACATTTTAACCCCCTTTTCGAAAAAGTATTAATACATCGGTACGCCATTGGATTCTGTTAAACATCTTGATTTATTACTTCGCTTCGTTATAGATAGAGATAGAGATAATGTAAAATTGTCACAAAAATAAAAAATTAATCTAAGAGCTAGTGATGATTCAAAAAATATTTTAAGTTGAGTGGTTTTAAATTTTCCATAAGCCAGGAACCTTCTCCTTTATTGTTATTTTGCGTAGAGTAAATATTCAAACTAATTATGGATACCTCAGTATTAATTCTGTCATGTCGTCTTTTTTTTAATTGAGTTTGTAAACTTCAATGTAGTTTCATAAGAATGTAAATTGTTATTGGTTTTTAATCTCACATGGAAACAAAAAGTAATACACCGTGTCCTACCTAAGACGGCCATTAGATCTTTATGGAGGTTACATCAATTTGATTTTTGCAAATCTGTAGATTTAGATAAAAAACAAATAAAACTGTAATGGTCATTGTACAACTTCCGGTTATGGCGGAAGTGGATATTAACTTCAAGTCTAACCGTTTTGCGTTATTTATTTTTTCTAAATGTTTAGTCATTTGTAATTCTTTAAAGTCCCTCAGGTAATTTTAGGATGAGATACTAAAATAGTTGTACTTTTAATACAGATGCACATTTAAATCGTTTGTTGTACAGGGTGTTTCAAAATTCTTTGTAAAAATGATATATTTCAAACTTGAAAAACTTTTTATTTTAAGTAGAACATCTTGTGTCAATTTACTAAGAAAATTATTCTGCATTACAATTCCCTATACAGGGTGTTTCTGAAAGTTGTGTACATGGCTTTACCAGAGGTTCTCTGGCTCAAAATAGACCGTTTGACACCAATTTATCTATTACCAAAAGTGCACCATAATGGTGTCAGAGGGCGTCAAACTTTTCAAAAAAATATTGTATATTGGGAATAACTCGAGAACGGTTCGACGGATTTTGTTCCGATTTCGTATGCTGGTTGTCTGCTTTCGAAGACGTTTTTCTGTGTAATGTGGACAAATTTATGATGCCAGGAAAAGTCGCTTTCATACGGGCACAGTCAAATAAATGATTATATTTTAACAACCGTCAACGATACGAAACCAAAATAATTCTGACAAATAAAATGAACAATTTGAAAACATTTCTTCTCTCTTGTCAAATTGCGTTAATGTTATTAGTTCGATCAGAAAAATTTAAATCATATCCCTGCAAGGCGCATCCATACGCTTATAAATTCAAGTAGACTGCTAGTAGGCTTGTTTAATTTCAGCTTGTTTTAAGTAAATTCTTTAGTTTGTATGTAAATTATTTTTCTTTGTTTTTTTCTTTAATACAATAATACTAATATTTTGAAAGATTGTTGTTTAGTTTATATTCCGACATACTAAGCAAAACCTCTAAATAGCGGTCACTAAAATTTGGTGCAAAACTGAACGTTATATGGAGGTGGCCGTTATTGGGAGGAAAAAAATGTAATTTCTATGCGTTGTTTATTAAAATCTTTTAAGTATGGAACATAATACTTTTGGGTTTTCGAAATGTGTGCACGTGCGTGTGAGGTGCTCCGTAAACAAACTCAAATATTAGAGCCTTACGAGCAATCCTACACGTAAGTTTAATCTACATAAGATACAGTAGAATGTATGATAATATAAATAACCAGGTTATATGAATCATTTATTATAGAAGATAAATTAAATATTAAAGTAATAAAGTGTCAATAAACAACGCACAACGATAAGTTTTATCAAATACGAAAGGTCAATTTAGATTTAGACGATAAATACGGTATGATGTCGCGGCCGTCTGTATAGGCAACCCAAATAACAAGAGAGCTGTAAGCAAGAAAGTATAACCAATAGGCAAATTTAATACTCGCTAAAGTAATATCTAATTAAAGAGTGGGTATAAGGAGAGGACAAATATGGATAGCGAAGAATATACCACTGATGAGGAAAACGAAAAGAGAGAAGATGAACAACACAAAGAGGAATCCAAGAAAAGTAAGAAGACACCAAGAACACCAAGTAAGAGAAACGAAAGTACAAGCGAGAGCGAAGAACAAGAAAGTAAAATAAAAAAGTACCTGAAAGACATTCTCACAGAAATAAAAAGAAATCAAGACCGAACAAAGAGAATATAGAGAAGAAATAAAGGAGCTAATGAAAGAAAATCAAAATCTACATAAAGAAATCAACGATCTAAAAACCAAAATGGAAAAAATGGATTGGATGGAAAGTAAAATAGAAAAACTAGAAAGAGAAAACAAAAGAAATAACATAACAATTAAAGGATTAAAAATAAATAGTGGCAGTAAGGAGGAGATTGTGGAGAAAACGTTATGAAATATTTGAACGTAGAAACCAAAACCAGAAAAGCAGTTAAAATTAATGAAATAATGTGCATAGTAGAACTGGAAAACTTTCAACAAAAGATGCAGGTGCTAAAAATAAATACAAACTGAGTTCTATAAAGACGAGAAAATTTATATTACAAGCGATCTTACGGAAAAAGAAAGGGAGATACAAAAACAAATTAAAGATGTACGGGACAAAAGAAAGGAAAGAGAAACAGGGTCAAAATGGGTTATCAGAAACTAATTGTTAACGGGAACGTGTATGTATGGAACAAAAACACATAACCGTTTAGAAGATAAGGAGGGTAGTGAATTCAAATAAAAACTGACAAACAAAGGACTGGTAAGGATGAATTAATGAAGACAACGCGGCGCGTTAATGGCATATGGAAACTCGGAATTTGGAACACAAGAAGCTTAAAGGAAAAATGAGGTAGTGTACGAATTCGATAGAATGGGATTAGACATATTGGTGATACCAGAAACAAAGAAAAAGGGACTGGAGAAACAGAACTAAGTAACGGGCATATATTACTATATAGTGGGGTGCCACAAAACAAGAGGGCATCGAAAGGAATAGGATGTATTGTTAATAAAAATTAATGAATAACATAACAAACTGGAAGGGGTGGACAGAAAGAATATTAACTACAGAACTCATGGTTGCAAAAGAAAACATAACAATAATTGCAGTATACTGACGCAATGAAAATGATAAAAAGGAAATAAAAGATAAGTTCTGGGAAGATCTGACAATAGTAACAGATTTTAACGGAAGGGTAGGAATAAGAAAAATACTCAACAGAAAAAGTGATATGGATACAAGGAGAACAAGAAAGAAATAATAATGGAGAGAGAAATTAATAGAATTCTGCAACATAAACAACTTAATAGTAACCAATACATTTTATAAACATAAGGACATACACCAATTTGCTAGAGAGATGGCAAGTAGAAATGAAAGATCTATAATAGATTATATATTGGTAGAGAGAGATAATAGAAAGAAAGTGCTAGATGTAAGGGTTAATAGAGGGGCAGAAATACATAGTGACCACCACCTGCTAGTAGCAAAGATAAAAACAAGGAAAGAACACCATGCAGATGAAGCAGGGGATAATAAGGCATTAATTCTTAAGGCAGCAAGGGAATCATGTGGTATAAACAAAATAAATAAACAAAGTAAACGAACAGCATGGTGGACAGAAGAACTAAAAAGAAATACAAATAAAAAAGGAAAAATGGAAAAGATATCTGACAAATAGAACGGAAAACAATCACAATAGCTATAAACAGCAAAGAACATTAGTTAAAAATATGGTTAAACAAGCCAAAAGTAAGTCGTGGCAAGAATTTGGCGAGAAGTTGGAAAAATAATAGTAAAAGGAAATCAAAAGCTCTTCTATAAAGTATTAAAAACATTAAGAAAAGACAAAAAAACAACAATCACAACAGTAAATAAGAAAAATGGAGAAATAATTACTAATACAGAAGAAATAATGAATAGAAGGAGGGAACATTTCCAGGAACTGGACAAACAGAAGAAGATGAAACAAACAAAAACAAGCAGGAAGACTCGAAAATAAAGGAGGGAGATCAAGACGAAAAGGAAGAAGTAATGTCGGCAGAAGAGTTGAGAACAGCTATAAGAAAAATAAAGAATGGTAAATCTCAGGACAAGACAACATTACAGGGGAAATGATAAAGAAACTGGGGGCTGAAGGAACGGAGTTACTGCTGAAACTGTACAACAAAGTATGTAAAGAGGAACAGATCCCCAAGGACTGGGAAACAGGTCAAATAGTTCCTATCTATAAAATGGGCGATAAGAAACAGTGCAACAGCTATCGAGGCATAACGTTACTAAGTGTACTATTGAAACTATATGAACAAATAATAGAGAAAAAAATTAGGACCATAATAGAACCAGAAATGCTAGAGGCGCAAAGTGGGTTCCGTAAAAGGAAGAAGTGTTCAAGACCATATATTTGCAGTCAAACAAATAATTACCAAAACGATTAGATACAACAAAAAGCCTTTTTGCCTTTATCGACCTAGAAAAGGCATTTGATAAAGTTCCCAGAGAAGAGATTTGGAAAAGTATGGAAAATATAGGAGTAAGTACAAATTTAAAAGAATAGTTAAAAGTTTGTACAAAACAACAAGAAATCAGGTTATTAGTAATACCTGCACATCAAAAGAATTTCACACCAAACAAGGGTTAAGACGAGGAGGAGTAATGAGCCCCGTATTATTTACTTTGTTTATGAATGATATCATGAAGGAATGAAGGAATACAAAAATTAGAGGCCTACAAATTGGATATAGAAATGTACAACCGAAATATGTATCTGAGCTCGCGTTTGCTGATGATGTAATTATAATGGCCGGAACTGGAACTGAATTACAAAGAAATCTACAGATATGGAACGATATATTGATAAGAAAGGGAATGAACATAAATGCAGATAAGACCAAAGTAATGACAGTGGGAAAAGAAGAACAACAAATAAGTATACAAATAAATGGAAAAACAATAGAACAAGTAAAACAGTTTAATTATCTGGGTGTAAAATTGATAACAATGGGACACAGGAGATAGACATAATGGAAAGACTAGAAAAAAGGAATAAGTTGTCTATGCAATAAACAAAACTTTCATAAACAAACGTGAGATAACACTGAAAACAAAGCTAAACGTGTATAAAACAATTGTTAGACCGGTAATGACGTACGGATGCGAATCATGGATTCTATCAGAAAGAATGAAAAGAAGACTGGAGGCAGCGGAGATGAAGTATCTCAGGCGTATAAATGGAGTTACACTTCTAGACAGAATAAGAAGCAACCAAATTAGAGAAGAAATGAAAATTGAATCGGTTCTAGAACTCATAGAACGCCGTCAGCTAAGTTGGTGGGGACACCTCCAAAGAATGGGAAATGAAAGAATGCTAAGACAAATATGGGAAGCTAAAAGAGTAGGGAAAATGAAAAGAGGAAGACCACAAGAGACCTGGGACAATGTAGTGGGAAAAATATTAACAAAAGAGGGAAGACATGGGTGGAGGCGGCAACGATGGCAGAAGATAGAAAAGTGTGGACTAGGTTTGTGCACAATGTAACAACTGATTAAATGGTGGTTCAAAAGAAAGAGTGGAAAGAACAGTAATAGTTAATTTAAGTATAATTTGTACATATATTAGAAGAATGAATGTTATTTTTTGTAAACCCTACACCATCATGGTAGATGGGATTTGATTATATATCCAACATAACAGTTGGCAAGTATAAAATTTCGAATCGCCTGCAGTAAAGTACGCAAGAGGTTGTACAATAGCAAACAAACACTGAGAATCACCCGACAGCTGTTTCGTCCTTTTGGGACTCATCGGTAGTGAGAAATTTTTATACTTGCCAACTGTTATGTTGGCTATAATTATTGAACAATCGACTATGTAACTGCTTTTACATACCTGTCGGCAAAGTTGCTAATATATATATATATACAACGCTTACCGGCGAAGCACAAACATCGACACGAACATAAAGTCAACATCGACGGTCTGTATGATGTTCAAAATCATCCAATTCAATCAATTTCTGGCTTATTGAGAAACGAACGTCATCACGGCAGAAAGTCAAAAATATACAACTCTGGCGATCAAAAAATATCCAATAACAACGCTATAATTAAGACGGAAGATTTTTGCGAAAATTGTCAATTACCCAAACTAAGCAAAGTTGCTTACATTTACGTATGTGAACGCTTTTCACGAGTCGACACTAGATGTCGAAAAACTTATCGTTTAAATATTGTAATCCCTCCAGTAGGGCATATAGTCGACAGCACGCGTTGTACAATAGTGAACTTACACTCGAGTCCTCTCACTCCTGAAGAGTCCCAAAAGGACGAAACAGCTGTCAGGTGATTCTCAGTGTTTGTTTGCTATTGTACAACCTCTTGCGTACTTTACTGCAGGTGATTCAGAAATTTTATACTTGCCAACTGTTATGTTGGCTATAATTATTGAAGAATCGACTATGTAACTGCTTCTTTATATACCTGTCGGCAAAGTTGCTTATATATATATAATGCTTTATTCTTTCACGTGTAAACATTTTTGTAATAAAAATCTTTGGGGTTTAAACACGTGTAATAATTATTAAAAATTACAACGTTTCGCCACGCTAACACGCAGCTTTTCAAGTAATTAATAAATAACAATTTTAGTTTCTATGCGATTTTGACCTTGAACGTGTCGCTGGACCAGAGTAATAATAGCATTACGTATCGGTATCATGGTAATGTTGTTTTGCATATTTTGTTGTACTATTTGTTGATATTTAGAGATCTTCTATCCTGAGGTAAAGTTAATAACGGTTTCCAAGTGTTAGGTAAACCTTTTCCATCATCTCGTTTATTAATGCAACTAGGACGTCTTTCTAGAAATTCTACAAATAGGACAACAAAATATGCAAAACAACATTACCATGATACCGATACGTAATGCTATTGGTTACTCTGGTCAGCGACACGTTCAAGGTCAAAATCGCATAGAAACTAAAATTGTTATTTATTAATTACTTAAATAATTTACATCACAGAATTAATTTCACTTTAGAAATTTCTCAAAACAATTGTCTTCCTTTTCTAGATACGTATATTTGTATCGATTCAAATAATTCTATTAATTTTGACATTTATAGAAAACCTACAACTACAGTTCAACAAATTCCTTTTCTTCAAATCTCCATTTTCACAAAAACTATCAGCGTTCTACTTTCTTTTCAACCGTTTATTCAACATACCTCTATCAGAAACAAATTTTAAAAAGAATTAGACACAATTTTTCATATTGCTCATTTAAACCAATTTCCATTCAAAATTATTTTAAACTTTTTAATAAATTTAATTATGTACATATATTACAAAATCTAACAACATTAATTCCAATTAATGAAAAACCAAAAAATAAATACATTTCAATTCCTTTTATTCCTGAATTTATTAACATAATTAAAGATCTGAATAAATTAACTGATTATAAATTTGTCTTCAAAGCTCCTACCAATTTAGCTAACATTTTTTCCAAAAATTAAATATAAATAATAGTCTTAAATCAAGCGTAATATACCAACTACTATGCTCTTGTAACAAAATATATATATTGGTAAACTTAAAAGAAATTTACAATTCGATTAAAAGAACATCTAAGATATTTTAAACAACCAGAAACATATTCTTATAATTTAGATGCAATTAAATCAACTTTCGCTAAACACATTATCCAAAACAAACAAACATTTAAATCATTCACTCATACATCCTTTTAAAATAACTAATTATAATAGACAAATTTTAGATAAATTAGAAATAATATACATTAAAACAACAAATCCAAATTTAATAATCAATGATGAAACAAATTTTGACGATCTTACATTAAATTATCAAACAGAATTTTTATGTCCTTAATATATTTAATTAACTCCAGATTCAAACATTTTACATACCTAGTTTATATTTTTAAAAAAACCTTTTATTACAAACCAATTTATGTTTTTCTAAATTTCCATGTAAACCAATTGTCATATTTAACGTTTGTAAAAAATAATTTTGTCTTCTGATAACTCACAATAATTTTGAGTTGAAACTAGTAAGTACAATAAATAATAAATAATAATATTGGATTGCTCAAAGTAAATAGTTTGTATATATATATATATATATATAAATAACCAATATTTAAAATGGATCCTATATTCATTCATAAAAATAGTAATAGACGATTTGCAGTTTTTAAAATTTTTGGGAAACTACTTGATATAGGCGTGATTTTAGCGTACACATTATTGTATAAACTTTTTCCAACTAACCGTCATTCTATCTCTTATTGCTTCTTATATAACAATTCTATCCTGTCCAATTTTGGGCACACTGTACAATTTTTCAACGATTGATCTCATATTTTCACAAAATAGTTTATCTTGAATCTAGATGGTTCATAACTTCTCCAAGATCAGATAAGTGGTGTAGCTATAACATCATCAACAAGCATATTGTATTTATCTGTATTTTTAGTACAAGTATATATTAATTCAATATTTTTATCATTTCAGATGTAATCGAACTGTTGATGTGGTTGTATACATCTGTCATTCGGTAAGTTAAAGTACCTACCTATAATAGAAGTTAATTTAATTAAATGGAATTTACGTAAACTTGAAATTCGTTGAGTGTGTCAATTTGAATTTTATTTTTATTTGAGCTGCATACATAACTTCTTTTGCATACAAAATTTAAATGTAAATGTTTCGTATCAGTTGATATTACAATGTATTACATTAAAGAATATTTTTTAATACGGTTTGTCTAAATATAATATAGGTATACTTAAACGTTTGTTTACTTTTCTTTGATATTAAATCGTTCTGTAAGGTAATTATTGCTCTTAGATTTTATTCTTCGTGTTTCAATTTATAAATAAAATCTTGACTGTAAATGATATAAATAATATAATCTGAATGGATTTTGAACAAATTTTGAATTACAAAATTTATCAATTGTGAGTTAATCTCATAATTTTAAAAAACAACAGATTGAAGAAAATGTACCTACCTAACAATGCCATAAAATACAAATTTAAATGAGTAGTTTCTACTCAATTTTTTTGTATTAGTTGGTTTGCGTGCTCTATACGCATGTGTTAAATGCAAATTAAATTTAAAGAAAATTGCACAGTTAAGAGGCTGATTTGAAATGCAAATACACCTACTTTTGAATGGCTGCTTGAGATACCGTCGTGGCATTCTACAGATTTAATTATATGCCTATATTAATTTTAGATTAAACTTACTGTATTAACAAATCTATTTAATAGAACCTGTGGCACAAGTAACTAACTACATGCATGTAATAATGGAAACGAGCTTTTGTAAAAATTCTCGGTATTTTAATTAAGCTTAACTGGTCGGCGTCATTGAAATACAACCAAAATAAATGGTCAATTAGAGTGTTTAAAGAATGATTTTTTTTAGTACCGTGCCGTTACATTAATACAAGTTTTGTATTAATTAATAAAACACACTTAATATTGCTTATGCACGATAAAATATTTTCGAACATTCATTTTATTACCTGATACTAATATAACACCATTCTTCAAGCCCTTAAGGGTATGTTTATGTGTGAAAAGGCGTGTCAGCTTCTGATGTTTTGTTTGAAACCTCTATTATTTTAGTTTAAAAACAGACCCCGTCGTGGTTTCTCACGCAAATTAACTGCTGTTTAGCAGCCAAGCCTTAAGATTAGACCACCAATGTTTACTTTTTCGTGTCTGTTCACATACCATAATTGTAAACGAATAGACTATCCTCAGTCAAAATTTATTATCCTCGTTTTAAAAACTTCATTAAATACTCTTCTAAATATGATTGGGGTTAAGGAGCTTTATAAATTTATAATAAATAAATTAAATGTTTGGATTTTGAACAAATTGTCCTCCTAAAGCTTATTTACTTCTTTTCTTTGAAATTGCCTTGAGTTTTAGTTTGATCAGTCTTGTTTAGAATTTAAATAACAATTTTAAGTGCTTTCAAGTAGGTACTTATTGTTTTAGCAAACACATGCGTTTAACTAATTGATTTGCGCGCTCCTGCAAATATTTATCTACTTCTATACGATTATACGTTTTTTGTTTACAATATGTTCTTTGGTCATTTTAGATCTTTTTTTATTCAAACTTCTACAATTTGTATCATGTTTCTCAATAAAAAAGAATTTTGGAAAAACTAAAAGCAGCCCCTTACAATTTTACTTGAAATCCATCAAATTCATGAAACTAAAAATAAAACTGAACTAAGAAGGTTGAAAAATGTACATATTCTTCCGCAAAGTTTTTTCCAAAAGTACTGTATTTTTTAATTATAACGACGGTAAATTTGCAAGCACTATACTGCGAATTTATGTATTCTAATGTCATGAAGAACAATAATTCAGTTTTTGTCACAGTCATGTCTATTAAAATACACAAAAATAAAATAAATTTTTTTTATAAATATATGATTTTTTATAAACTTAGAAATTTTGCAAAATATTACAAAATTAAAAATCATATTCAACGAAGAAAAAGAAGTTGATGGTTTATAATGGTTAGACGAATACAAAAAGTCAAATAGAACTTTTAGCCGAAAGTGGTTATTATTAAATGGTTAAATTTTTGTTTTAGTAAACTGCAGCAACAAGAAATTGAATACACCAAACTATCATTTTTGTTATCTACGTCTATTCCTATAATCAGCACGTTAATTAATAAATAATTGTTCGTAAAGGGCTACTTTAAATAATTCGTGCTTAAATTATATAAAACCCTGTGTAAAAGTAGACTGGAAATTAAATGAGAGTTTCATTATTAAACGATTTTGCTGTCAACTATGCCAGGTAACCAAACAACACCAACGTTTGAAATAGAAAAAATTAACCTTTTTCAAATTTCAAATATTACCTGTGATGTAAATGAAACATTAT
Organism: Abscondita cerata; assembly: GCA_030710515.1. Classification (NCBI taxonomy): domain Eukaryota; kingdom Metazoa; phylum Arthropoda; class Insecta; order Coleoptera; family Lampyridae; genus Abscondita; species Abscondita cerata. The sequence continues at coordinate 61,235 of JALBCR010001212.1, forward strand.
ATTATGATGCACGTGTGTGAAGGGCTTTATGAAGTTTTTGCAATTAAAACAACTTTTGCATAAAAGCTTTACTTCACACGCTTGTATAATAAATAACATTTTAAAACCTAATGATCTATTTGAATATAGGATAATATATTACTTTTAAATGTACAGAAATTTGTATCTCTAGTATAATAATTGTTCGCAGGAGGATATTCTATATTTGATCTTATTCAATGTTGGATCAAACAAAAACTGGAGATTTGGTGATTCATAATTAACCAATAATTTATATACGTTTTCCAAAAACGTTTCGTTTCCTTACCGAGATACAGATTAAAAATTATATTTTTTAAGTTTTATTTTGAATTCCTCAAAATGTACAGAAGATATTAAGCTGAAATTTGGCACACGCAAATGCATTAAATTAATCACAATTAATCACATAAATTTCACAAACAGAAAACACCAAAAACTGCACCAGTCTAGTCGGTCTATTCTGTGGTGTAGCTAACCATTTAAAGTAAGAAAAAAATGTATACACCTTCTTTATTGAAAAAAAAAAATATTTTTGTTAGATTCAACATTTAATTTTGCAGAAAACATTATACTAAGCATTTTTCAATTCGGCACGCCGTTTTTAAAATATTTGTAAATGACTACAGATATCATATGTGATGAGATTACTGCCAGGTCGCAAAATTTTTCAATGATTGTTTGATTTAATTTAATAAGAAGAGTTCAAACTGGCATTTGAAGGGAAGGGGGAACTTTGAATAAAATGTATAAAAAATAAAAACAAGCGTTTACCGCAGAACTCGACATCGCCCGATAATCGAAAATAAATTGCGTTTTAGAAAAAAATGGTTCAAACAAAAGCTATAGACAATAGAATATTGGTGGAGATATTGTTACAACAATTATTGTCACGTGATTGTTATATCTCAGTAATTACTTATCGGGTCAAAATAACAAAAGTTGTGTATAATTAATATATACACAACTTTTATTTGAAACAAAAATGTGTAAAATAAATATTTTAAAAATTCGATAATATGTGTAGGTTAACGGTCCTTTTAGCTACAAAGAAATTGCCAAAATCTAATCATATCTGCGGAAATATAAATAAGGTACAAGTTTTATAAAAATCGGATGGGGGTTACTTTGATATATTGTTTACATACGTCGGATAAATTTTTTTGTTTTATTATAACTCTAATTCGTCGGAAAAAGTGAAAAAAAAGAGGTGTTAAAATTTTCGGTTTGGAAACCGTCGCATAACTCCCCATCTTATTTCATAAGATGTTGAGTAAAAAATAAATAGTTAACTACGTTATAAAAGCAAAACAAATTTTGGTTTTTACTAAATACCTAACATGTTCGTTTACTTTCAAAAAACTGCCGAAAAATGGTAATTATGATTTTGTGCCAAATTTCAGCTTAATATCTTTTGTACATTTTGAGGAATCTTAAAAAATATTTTAATCACTTTCTATCTCAGTAACGAAACGTTTTTGGGAAAACGTTTATGAGAGTTATGTGTCATTCAACAAACTCTTGGTCTTTATTGTTGAGAATGTTTATGTTCAATGATGGCTAGTGGACTACTGAATTCATCTTCCAAATGACCCCAGAAATTATTTCGTTGTGGAGAAATTATAACTTGCGACTGTAAATTTAGTTACACAAATCCAATGCTTGATTGTTTAAAATCGCCATAATCGTGCAAATGTAATGTACATATTTTTATTCGCCATTTCAATTAACAAATAATTTGTAACTTAAAGTTTAATTATTATACAAAGACTTGATACATAACACAAAAAGGACAGCATGCTAACTTAAACTAGAACACAAGAAACCGGACAACGTGAAATTAAAGTTAAGCAGCTCGGAAGGATATCATTCTTTATCTTCTGGGCCTTCTAACACATCACATGTTGTGGTGTAGATTGAAATTAGTGCCGACTTTGAGAAGGTGAACACTTCAAAAAGTTATGCCGCAAATACCTAACATGTCATTCATTGAAAACGTTAAATTTTAGAATTTTACAATACTTACATAACCGATGCTTTTATCGGTCCACTTCAAAAGATACAAACAGATTATTGGTCAATTAGACATTGTACTAATTGTGAAAGATTCTTAGGTCGGAGATGGCAAATAAACAGCTGGAATCTCTTTAGTGTTGTGGAATTGCTTCTCTCCTAAAGCAAAATTGAGTTTAAGCATCCGTATAATTTTTATTAGTTAAGTCTACCTGATTTCTGCTGTCTCAATTATTCCACAACACCTACAAATATCTCTGGTTCCAAGTCCATAATTATTTATTAATTTATTTAATTACTTAATCTAATCAAAAAAACGGCGAAGAATGCAAGCATACCACAAACTTTACATTAAAAAGAACTTTGCGTACCCATGGCTCCTTTTTAGAAGCAACTTTAAAAATATACCAATTCCAATTTGGTTATAAATATTTAACAATTTACACGTCTTTTGTACAATTAAAGTATATGTTAATGTTTCAAAGAGGTGGTTATAAGATTCACAATCGTTCAACCTGACAGTTGAATTGAATGAAAAATTGCCTTTTACGGATATTTTTCTTGTAAAGTGTAAACGCACAACAATTTTTTATTTTTTTTTTTGGTATGATTTGAAATTTGTTTGCTATTTGAACGGGATTTAATAAATTTTGTTCTAATTTTAATGATTTTAAACAGTTTTGAGAGTTTTAGGGCCTCGAATTGAAGTAAAAAATGATGTTTTCAATTCGTTCTTGTAAAAATTGGGACGGCTTCTTTGTCCGTAAATAGGCCGAATATACACAAGTAGTTATTAAAAGCTATATGCTGAAATTAAAAGAGTTCTGCCAACTATGTTGTTTAAAAGTTTCTAAAATTTTCATACGACATCACGTGGAATTTCATAAGCTTTCTAATGATAAGGTTTGTAGCTATATATAACTATTACGGATTTTGCAGATTTTTCAGTAAAAGTTAGATACTTACAATTTTATCATTAGAAAGCTTATGAGATTCTACGTTCAACGACACATAAAAAATTTCGTGGTGCCATTGAAAAAATCAAGTTATCCATGAATATAGGGAGTTCAATTTAAATAACTGATTACTCAAAACCTAGAGAGGTTGGAAAGGTGAACAACTAGCTGTAGTTAGGACATGCAATGCATATTAAAGCTGCGAAATCGTAGTTGGATAAATTTCAGAATAACTGAGTTATTTAATTTTTTCGAAATGTCAATTTTTCCGGAAAAAAAGAAATAATGCCAAAACCCTCAATTTCAGACACTATGTATAATGCATAAAGTCACATTAGAATTTCCCAAAGAATCCAAATTTATAATAAAAAATGGGTGGTTCCATTTAAGAAAACATAACTTTGGTATGTGTCACTTTTATGCAACACGAAAATAATTTTAAATTGTGCAACTCATTGTTTGCAATTTTCATAATTTTACAACAAAAATCAAATTTGCAGATAATGTTTATTATTTAGACGAAATGTGAGTTTTTTGAAAATAGAATAGTTTTCTGGTTGAAAGCAAGACAATAATTCTAAAACTTTTAAGAAAATGAAAAGCGAAGGTTGATAGTAAAATTTGCTTGCAAGATATTTGTGTTCCTATTTCAGATGCTATAGTTCACACAGGTTCAAAGAATAGTATACCGCTGGAGCACCATTAATTTTTTCGTACAACACAAAAAGTCCAAATTACCACAGATAAATGAACCAAATAATTTTTTTTAAATTGTCAGAGCATCAATTATTTAAAAATCTAGAAAATTGCTTTAGATTGTGTATGCAACGTTGGAACAGTTCGGTAGAAAAAACGAATACAACATTAAAATGGAAGACATTGCAGAGACAAGAGTGGCTCACAAATAATAAGATGAATTATAATTTAGATTTATTAAAACCTCAATTACTTGCATTAATAACTGAAATAAAACATATATTTGTAAAATTCAAACTGACAGATTTTTATTTCACAACAATGTACGTGATGACGCAATTTCATACTTAAATAGTTCTACCATAGATTAATACTGCAATTCTGTACTTACAAATTGTAATATCGTGAAATCGTAAGATCGTATCTTATGATCTGATCGTAGCAGAGTATTTTAGAGATCCGTATTATTTGCAATTTTGTAGCTCTGTCAAATTCTTTACGGTCTATCTGTAAGGATTTACAAGAAATCGTAAATAGTTACTAGAATCTGTAGCTTACAGCAACACACAAAATTGCAAATTTTACGCTACGATCTTATGATCGCTACGATTTGTACACAGATTTGGAGGCTAAATGTATGTCTACAGCTGTGGCTTTTTGGTACAGAGGCAAAGCAATAAATACTACTACTTTTTCCACATTTCTAGACGCAGATTAGTAATATTTGTCCTAGAAATGAACCTGGAATCACGCCTTCTCTTTACATTCACTGTATTTACATACGCAACCAATTATATAAATGTGTGGTATTTTATAGGTTTATAATAAGCATGCGCTTTCGTATAATATATAATGCAAAAATATAAAATTAAATATGTTGCTTTTGAAATTTCTATTAATGTCAAACGCTTAACTTGCTTAATGACAACATTAAATTCGTTATCGCTGAATTTATAATAAAATTGTTGCAATTATTTACGCGATACAATTAACTTGTGCTAATACCGGAGGTTTATATCTACATAAACGGGAATGTTCGTGAGCAATTGGCATTAAATAAATGTATTTAAATTGTGTAATTATATTAATTATTTGACAATTTATAGAACAACTAGATCATTAAATAATAGTTATTTACGAAAGTATTAAAATAACTCGATTAATACTTAAAATATTAAGTATGATAATTTTGATGTTCGTGATGTGAGACTGAACCCGTAATATAAAAATAATAAAGTTCTAAAATTGGTACACTCAAACGATTGTTATATAGATGCTTCTGAACGAAAATGTTTTAGGTAGTTTGAAACGTGATTATGTTGAACATAATTAATATGTACCTTCATAATGAAAATTCAATTACAACAAGGCATTTTATTGCGATAATTTGTATAATCGAAAATAAATTAAATTCTACATCAAATTTTTCAGAATATCTAACTTAAAGCTAAGCGTTGCGTTGCTGTTTGATATAAATAGAAAATAAATCAAATTGCAAAATAAAGAACTTTTTGCCTATACGTATTCCATTACATTTAAAGCTATTTGTTTGTTTCAAATTAAGATATTTGGAATAGAAAATGTATAAGAAATGAATAACAAATAAAACTTTTCAGTTTCAATAAGAAAGTGATTTATCTCGTTGCCCTACACTATATTTTCACTCACTCGTTCTAATAATTCTTCGCGAAATTTGATTAATTTCAAAAGGAAGTGGTAAATGTGCCATCGTTTCTGAAACAATGTTGTTAGGTATAATATTAAATCAATGATGTGGTCGATTTAGACATGAAATAAGATTTGATGCATAAGCGATCGTCTCGCCATATTTTCTTCCTGTACGTTTATTATGCAAAATATATCGTTCCTCAACCGCATATTATTAAGTAAATTGGTTTCTCGGTATTAAGTACATAAAATTGTGTTACATAAATACCATACTTCGTGATACTTGCTAAATTCTATACACATAAGTTAATACGGTTTTAGTAGACCCTTTTTACAATTTTCTAAAGGTATTGAAGGTACTGAACCTTTCTGTGACGCAAGAAGGAAAAATAATGAATAATAAATTAATAAGTGTCGAATAAGGGTGGAATTTGTATGTTCATTATAAGTATCATAGTTAACTAGTGCAACTATATTCGTTAATGATACTTATTAATTGCGGAATAAGAATGTCATTTGCATATAAATTTTATTGCCCATAATTATGTATCAAATGATAAGTGCTTTCTGTAAGTAGGCGGTGATTTAATAGCGTAATTAAGTTATTAATTTCGTACATAGGTGTTGATAACAGTGTTGTTATTTTTCAATCAGAGTAGGTTAATTATAAATTTAAGTAAACTACAAAAAATTGAGACATGTTAGCATTTATTTATTTGTGGTATTCATGTATTTAGTTGTAAAAACTGTTTTTAAAGTTCTTGATACAAGTTACTGTGCGTGCGGTAATACGTAGTATAATACCTACCGTAAATGCAAAATAATTAAATATTAGATAGTACCTAATATTTGAATACGAAAGTGAAAAAAAAATATTATGCTTAACTAACAAAATTGAATTGAATATTTGTATTAATTTGCGGATTAATAATAATTATTTGTAATGCGGGAAAAGAAGTCCATACGTATGTACATGTAACACTAATTTTACAAATTGATTTCATTCTAAAATGAATGACGACATATGCTCGATATCTTCATAATGCTTGAACGAATTTAATCAGCTTACATTTTGGCGCTTCAGAAGTTTAAATTGAACTTCATTATTTAATAAAATATGTAACAAAACTCAAATGGGTAATTAAATTTGACCATATAACGTTTATTTTATAAACGAAGTGGAGATCCATATCTCAAAGTATTGGACTTAATAAATTAATCAGCATTGGAATATGACAAATGCTTTTATTACTATCTATTTTTAATGTACGAGGATGTATTGATATCTAGTTAGCCTAGACTAGTTCCTTGCATAAACAAAATATTGCGTTACCATAGCAACGACCAATAACTTATTAGAAGTGTCAGTGTAAAGTTTGACGTCAAAAAGTAAACCAGAGTCACGCAATAAATTAAATAAAAAAGATGTCCACCGAAAATGTGAAAATCGAAAAATTGGAGTATCGAGCCATCATCAAGTACCTGTATTTAAAAGGGTTAAGAGGTAAGCAGATTTACGAAGATATGCTTAATACCCTTGGTGATCAATGTCCTTCGTATGCGACCGTCAAAAATTGGAATGCAAGCTTCAAAAGAGGTAAATTTTCCATTGAAGATGATGACCGATCGGGAAGGCCAGTTTCTGTGTCAGTCCCCGAAAATATCGATGCAGTTCATGACATGATTTTATCAGACCGTCGAATTGGGCTAAAACGGATATCTGAAGCACTGAATATTTCATACGAACGCGTTCATCATATGGTTCACGTCAATTTGGACATGAGAAAAATTGCTGCAAAATGTATCCCCAAATGTTTGAATGTTGACCAAAAGCGTGCAAGGGTAGAAGCATCGCGTTCGATCTGTGCTCGATTTGAAAACGATGTAGACTTCTTAAACCGAAACGATCCAGAAACAAAGCAACAATCGATGGAATGGCGACACTCTGGTTCTCCAAGACCTAAGAAGTTTCGTGTCCAAAAATCTGCTGGAAAAGTTCTTGCTTCAGTTTTTGGGATTGCCATGGAGTAATCATGATTGATTTTTGGATAAGGGTAGAACAATAACTGGAGATTACTATTCGACATTACTGACCACTCTACGGGAAAATATTAAAGAGAAAAGACGCGGAAAGCTATCCAAAGGTGTTTTGTTTTTGCAGGACAACGCCCCTGCACACAAATCTCATGTTGCCATGCAAAAATTCGTGATTTAGGGTTTGAATTACTAGAACACCCCCTTATTCACCCGATTTGGCTCCGTCCGACTATCACCTCTTTCCTCAACTGAAAAAAGTTTAAAAGGTCGTACATTTTCTTCCAACAAGGAGGTAATAGAAGCTGTGGAGGTCTGGTTTGCAGAGCAAGAAGAAACATTTTTTTGAAAGGTCTAGAGACGTTGCAGGTCCTCTGTAATAAATGTATCCAATTAAGAGGAGAATATGTTGAGTAATAAAATATTTTGACATTGAAATTTTGTTTGGTTCTATAGTAGGCTAAGAATTTTTCAATATATCCTCGTAACGTTTACTTAAGACTCTATTTAGGAACATAACAAAGTGAACTAAAAAACTCTTAACAGTATTTGGGTTCACACTATTTTCTAAATTTAAGCTTATCTATTTTGTCATATTAACAAACATTTCTTATGTGTAGCACCTGAAGTCTCATTTAATAAAGGGTGTTTTTGTTTTTTAATAACCCAAATAAATAAATTGTGTTAAATTAGGTGAAGGCTCAGGACACCTCTACCCCGATTAAATATTCAATCACTGAATCATTCTAGAAAGTAAAATTAGTTGTTGCTGAAAGTATCATCATCATCATCCGTTACTCAAGAGATAGTTTCAAGATATTTCTTCGATAGTTTTATTAAAGAAAACTGAAGCGATAATTGTATATAGCATGTAGTTTGCCAAAAAATAGTTATTTAAGTTTTCATTGAATCAGTGATAGTATTGGATATGCGTTACTTTCATTAATCTACACGTCTTAATGTTCCATACCTATTGCATACCGATATGTACGACTAATTTTTAGATGGAATATGTGAGTTTAATTCGATACGATCTTGAATATCCTGAATTGGCCTAACAAATTCAAATCCTTTTCTTTCAAAGTATATGTTTTATTTTTATCGAAGTTTGTCACTTTCAATGGAAGTTGAGATTTTATGGAACATATTTCAAATTCTCATTGTTAAAAGCACTCTGAGAGGTTTATAGAGTTGTTCCCATAACACATTAAAAAAATGAGGAATGTATTAATTTTTGAAATGAAAATAGATGTATTTAAATAAAGTGAAATAAATTTGTACGTATGATTACTAATTAATGAGTCAATCTACAAAATATGTACAACAACAAACCTGTTCGATTTAAAATGGAGATGACATTAGGATACATATTTTTTTCTGCTTTACTGACGTTGTACCCTTCAATGATGAATTTTACATAACCCAGGATGATTAAAAATTATATTTTCTTAGTAATCATCATAATTACATTTTGTCAGGTAGTAAAATATATGTACTGATAATAAAAATAAAATAAATTTAATCACTTTGTCCAGAAAGAATATAATAAGTACAGACTGAACTACTATAAATTTAACAATACCGAATACAATCCAAAGAACGATACCACTAGTTCAAACTACATGGTGACTAAATACGAATATAAATAAATCATCTGACATACGCGGGAATACTGTCAAGTTTTTCTTTACAGCGCCTTGTTTCACAGCCCAAACCTTTAGCTTAGACAGCAACCTTAAACTTTGACGTCTATTTGAGAAAACTATATACAGGGTGTAGTACCTAAACTCCGTCGAACCATAGCTCCTTTTCTATAAAAGTTATCGAAAAAAGTCTAGGAACAAAATTGTTCGCAATTATCGTTGCCATGTCCCTAAAATATTTTTGTTCACCAGTCGCGTACCGTATTCCAGTAGTGTATCAAACTTATGTTTTTTTTTAAATGGAACACCCTATAATTTATTGCGGGTTTGGAAAACACTAAAAGAGTACAAATTTTTTATGTAATATGTTATACCCCCAACTTTAGCAGTTTCGCTGTTACAACCGCTTTTCCGAAAAATTTGACCATTTTTGGAAATTTTCCTTGACAGAAACTAAATCGCGCCGGCGGGTAAGTTTTGTATTGAGGTACAGGTGGAGGCCTGTTCTACCTTCACGTATTTTTTCGGGTACCTACTTTATGGAAAAAGAAAATTTCGATTGACATTCGCGAATTGTCATTTTTTCGAAAATTTCAAATTGCACGCCCTAAAACAATTACAACGTTGGATAGCCGAAACCTCAAATTTTCCATTGGTACTACGAAAAAACACATTCCCTTGAAAAATTTACAGAAAAAAACTCTGATTTGTCAATAAACGTCTTTTCCCAAATACCTAGAAGTATGCCATGATAAAACAAAAAACAAAGCTGATTTATTTATGTTATTGTCAGTTGAACAAATTATGAAGTATTTATGTCAGTGGCATTAATTTTTGCTTAAAATGGACAACACGAGGGAAGAATTACACTAACAATAATTAACGATATGGAACAGAATGAATCAGTTATTTACGTAACACTACGTAAAACGAAAACAAAAAAGCGAATTTTTACCATATCTTCGGAAGCGAACAGCATTGAGTTGTATGGGAGTATCATAAATTAAAGCGCCAAAACACTAATCATTCCATATTTTTCGTTTGTTACCGGAATGATCAATGCACTGTGCAACCGGTGGGGATCAACACATTTTATAGTTTGTCGAAAAAAATTGCTAAATAGTTGAAGCTTCCTGATTCCAGGGCATTGTATGCGAAGGAATGCAGCTACCATGGTTTGAAAAGAGTTGGGAGATTGGCTTCAACATCATCTGCTGAGGGTTATATAGGAGAAAGCATTAAAAAATAAAATTCATACATCGAAGAAAATGTTTAGAGGCTTCAATCAACAGGAAGTTTTAAAGGATGACTCATGGCAGCATTTATCCTCAAAAAGTTCAAGTATCATGGATGTTTCATTAAACGAATTTTCCAAAAGTACTAAATGGAATTTTATTCTAGAATATATCTAATTGTGCATTTAATTTTATGGAAACAAAAATTGTGAATAACTGTTTTTGTTAAATGTCAGATTAGCTTGTATAGGTAGTTGTGTACCTGGTAACGAATTAAATGCGTTGCTAACTAGTAAAGTGTTGATAAGTAGTAAAACAAAACATTTCTTTTTGAATTTTAGCTTATCAAATTGCTGTTTTCCATTAAGGATAGAAATATACATTATCCAACTTCCCTTATAGTAACATCACTTCTATGGACGTAGGTTGATTTTTACCGAATGCTAATGACCACGGGACGTAAGTGATGTACTACCTCCTTTGAGATAAAAGTGCATTAGAACACGTGCTTTAACAATTTATATTTATGGTAATATTACAGTTTGTACAATTAGGGACATTCTTAACAAAATTGGGATATTTATTCACATTTCTTGATAATTCCATGTTATTATCACTCTCTTTATCAGCAACACTTAGTTATGTGGTTTTATTTGACAATATCATCGCCGAGGATGTTTCAGTATAATTATTTGCTTCTTTGGTGTGAAAACTTCTGCTCCAGTACTCGCTAATAAGCTTGTTGAAGTTCTTTTGACGAATGACCTGTATAGGCTTTGGGGTTGTCTAAATTCAAATAATTTGCTATCTTACATGGTATCTCAGCGATTGTATTTTTGCCGACAGGTTGATTATAACGCATGAAACACACATTTACAATTTTGGATCTAATGTTGATATATTTTTTGACAATTTGCAAATAGCAACGTTTACTTTCTTTGCAGGCTATAATTGTAAATGTACGTGGCTTGCCATTTTTTGAATCTAGTATTTTAACAAAAATTGTTTCATTACTTTCCTTCACATACATCAGTTTTATTTTGCATAACTCATGGAAGCAACATGCTCCACCAATTTCCATTGTCATCACTATCTGAAATTTTGATTTAGAACAGATTACTGAAAAGTTTAGCGTACCTTCAAGTAAGTACATATCATCCGGAGCGCCTTCAATAAATAAATTTATCTCTTCTCTTGTAAACAAACACTCGGATTTCTAGCCCTATATTCATCATTTTTTCTTTTCAAACCACACGTAATTTTGGATACTTTGATATGTAAATATTTTCATTTATAAGTACTCTTAAGCATCGAGTATTCGCACCGCAAACTGGATAGCGCCTTGAATTTTTTTATTTCTCCAGGTAATACAAGGACTTCGAAAAGATGGTGGTATTCTTAATTTGACATCATTCATTCTTGGAATAATTTATATTTTAACTCGAAGCGTTTCATTGACTTCTGCGGAAACAAATCCAAACAAGCCTCTTTCGCTTCGTCTTCAACGTTGAAAGCACTCATTTTTAGATCATAATTAGCACGATTGAATTTTATTAATGAATTAACATTACAAATTTTATTTTATTTTTGTTTATAAACAATTGCATATGGCTCCTGCCTAGTCAAGTTTCAGATGTAACTAATATTAAATTCAGAACTGATTCAGTATATCGTAATTTCATTAATTTATAATTTTTGAAGGTTTTTATTTCCGAGCAGTGGGAAAAATGTTACATTACAAGCAATTCCAGAGGTAAGTGACTGGTAAGTATCAGTTATCTCTCTCTCTTAATGCTTAAATAACTATTATTCAATTCAAACAACTTTAAAAAATACGTACCATAATCACAAACGTGTGTTTTATTACAATTGATACTCTCTGAAAAAAAATTCTTATAAAATCAGGACCCGTAAAATTATGAAAGCAATACTCGAAACCTAAGACAATCGACCATAACATAAAATCAATTATTTAGGCAAAGTTGTTTTTCAAAACATGAATTTTGTCAACATTAACGTAATTCAGTAATGCATTAGACTATTTTGTACAACATATAACTTCGGCAGTTTACATTCACAGCTTATTTTTGATAAATTTTACCATCAATATAATAAAACCGGTTAAATAAATTATAATTACTATTGCAACAATGTTTGTGTAAAACGTGATGTTATTTCCACTTCACTTGAATAATCACATATGATTTATATTGCAAGTTAAGATGTTTAATTAAATTGTTTATATCATGTTTCACAACCGACCCTTATACAACTGCACAAATAACAAAAATAGTCTAAAAGTATTACAAGTCTTCAGGAAATATTTAACAATATGTAAAGATATTTACGGTCACTAAAGAAAGTTTATGCGCTATTTATTTTTATTTGTTTTGACGATATCCTATTTTATAAATTATTTTGCATGTATGTAAGTTCAAGGCTTTTGCAGAAAAACTGTGACGTCCGATTTGTTTTTGTATAAAATGAAATGCTTAAAGAGCATTGTGTACCTTGTTGTGCTAAAATCGTTATATCGAATTTCTAAGAATTATATATTTTTATAGAAACAATGTTAAAACAAACTCACAAACACGTTTGAAAAACTACTTTTAGGTTTTACCGTTTCGTGGCGCTTTTTATAGGGAGAAATTACATGTTTTCGAAGCGCCAGAATAACACCCTTATGTGCAATTTGAAATATTCTAAAATATTATTTTTCATATTCTACAATGCTCTCTCCAATACTTTTCTTAATTCAATATCAATTAATAAATTGGAAATAATTTCAATATTTCACGACTAAATCTGCGAAAACAGGCTTGGTCTTCAAAACATAATTATAACAAACCAGAATATTTTAGGGAAAAAGAATCCGACCAAAGTTTCGTACCGAATCTATGATTATGATAGTGAAATCCAAAATTATGTTTATGAAAAACTGTATCCTTGACAGTTGCGCGTGACATAGGAATTTTACTTGGGAAGTGGACGGTACAGAAGACTCTTAATACCTTATGAGTTCTTATTGCACAGATATTATCCATTATTCCTCTGTTACCTGTAAAATGTTATATTATCCGATTTATTAAAGGATTATGTGTTAAGATTCCTGATTTTAATCAATCGAAGCTTTATGCATTTTAATGCATACATTTGAGTATTATCATAAGTGACATTATGTTAATAGTATGTTTAATATCTACAAGTAAGATTTAATTAAATATTAATGATTTTCCAAACATTCTAATGCATTTACGACCATACTTTTGACAGCACATCCATTACGCACTTGTTTATCAGCTTATATTTAATCAGAGTTGATGGTTTCGCCGTGATACTTGAGAATTACGTATTTACATTTATTCAAAAAATTTGTTTATTTTCCCATCGATTTATTATGTTACATAATTGCTTATTAAGTTACAGTTACTGAAATTATTTGTTTTTTAAAAATTTTCGTTATTTTACCTTATTACAGTTTTGATAATTAGTACGGTTTTATTGCTGATATGTTTTCTCATTCATTTGCGTCATTTTTTTAAATTATGTTTGTTCAATACTGATATTGTATATACAACATACAACACTTTGAGGTTCCAATAATCTTTGTTGGGGCCAACATTAAACAAAATCGCCATGCAAAAACTTTTATTGACAACATAGTCAAATGAAGTCTTGTGTTCCACGGAATAGTTGACGTATTTTATTAGATAGATAAATGCGAACAAATGTATGTAGTAAAGTAAGCGTTTAAAGCGTATTTTAATAAAAAAAAAACAGTATAATTTTTATAATCATTTGCGCAAAAAATCCGGGATCGATCTCGATGTCGTAATTTTTTTTATTAATAAAATTCTAATCGATGTTATTATTGATATAATTTTTATAAAAAGAAGTTAATCTTTTTCAAAATGTTAAATTTTATTATAATGATAATAAAGTTAATAGAAAGGAATACTGCAAACGGAATCGTACCCTACTTAGAAAGCGCAAAAAGATTACTAGGCAACAAATTAACGAATTCGTCCACGAAGGCCGCTTAATAAATGAAAATCCATTCGTTTAATAAATAAAATTACCCGAAAAATATCTAATTTTACGGATTTTTAGTAAAGTGCGTTTTGAATATTCATTATTATTACATTAATTTGATTTATTTTATCTATTTAACATAATATATTGTAGTTGTAGACGTTCGACGTGAAAGCAAGTTTACTGTTAGCTCCGCATTTTAAATTAATTTTGTGAGAGAGTGTTTTTCGTAAATATTGTTTAGATAAGTAACTATATTCGTATACCCGTTACGTTATAATAAATAATTGTTTTATAAGAATATGTGTTTTGATACTGATATCCGGGTATCGTATCGTGTTTATAATGAAATTACGCTGCTATTAAAATCAATTGATAGATTAAAAAGGTGTTTAGTTGATAACTTGAAAGATAGCGTCTCGAATGAACAATCGTTACAAGAAGAAAACACTAAATTGATTGGATTAGTATATAATCTAAAAATGGAAAATACAAATTTACACAGAGATACGGTTGTACTGAATGACAAACTTAGTAACTTTAAAATAACGGCGAGTCCCCCAGAAGTGAGTGCTTCGGCACACAAACGGTCAGAGATACGTTGGTTATAAATTCTTCTAAAGTCTGTCCAGAAACGAAGCGAAGTAATAAAGTAAAATAGTTCATTTATTTTACATATACATACACGATTTTGTATGAAATACATACAAGATTTTAAAACTAGTTTTAGGATATACCGCTTCCATACTATAGTGTTACAACCTAAGTTATTTATGAATAGCTCCTAATCCGTTAACAATGGGATGTACCTGTTCTTGAGGTCTAAACTAAAGATCATAGGCGTGTACATGAGTTTTGCTGACAAAAAATTACGATTGCGTTTTTATTGTGTTTTATTGAAAGTAATTTTAAACATATCATTGTAATTATAATACACACGTTTGTTAGAAACCATTTTATAGAGTTTGAAAATGTAAGGTATAATAAAATATAGCAAGAACAAACTAAATTTATAGGAAAAATAAAAAATATATGAAGTGTTATCTCAATTACAATTAATCAACAAAGGTGGGAAATCTGAAACAATTTTAGAAAGAAAGAATTTATCAAAATGTCGGAATCGGAAGGGTCTAATACAGGCACATGAAAAAGAAGACAGGGAAGAAGAATTGTATAGGTTATTTAGAAGAAGTAAAAAAAATAGAAAGATCACCAGGGAAAGAGGAGGAGAAGAGAGAAGAAAGGGAGGGTTTAGAGAAGTAGCAAAAGAAAAGAAGACGATAACGAAATGAAAATGATATGGAAAGAAATGTTAAAAGAAATAAAGGAAATTACATTGGTGCAAGAGAAGAATAATGAGGAAATGAAAGAGATAAAAGAGGAAATAAAAAGAATGGGCGAAAGTTTGAGGTAAAGTGCAAACACTTGGAGGAGAAGTGTGATGGTCTGGAGAAAGGAGTAGAACTCTTAGAAAAAAAGAGAGAAGAAGAAAAATTTGGTAGTAAAGGGGATGGAAATAAAGGGAGGAAAGTATGAAATAAAACAAGAAATGGAGGGGGCTGATAAAGATGAATCTAGGATTGGAAAAGAAAATAGAAGAAGCCGTGGAGATAAGAAAAGGTATAGTGATTATAAAAATGTCGAGTTTGGAGGACAAAATAGAGATACTAAAGAACAAAAGTAGAATGAAAGGTACCAAAATATACATAGACGAAAATAGGACAACGAGGGAGAGGGAAATACAGATGAAGATAAGAATGGAAGCAAAAAGTGGAGGAAGAGGGTTTGAGAGTGAAAATTGGATACAGGAAAATGTGGGTGGAGGGAGAAGAAATAAGATGAGTGGAGAAAGAGGGAAGGATAAGAAAATGGACACAAAAACTAAAAATTGAGAAGGGGAGGGGCAAAGAAAAACAAAAGGGTGTAAGAGTGTGGGGGTAAAAAATAAAGAGAAAAAATAAACAGGAACATTGCGGGGATAAAAAACAAAGGTGTAGATTTTTGGAACTATATAAAGTGTTTTAAAATGGTAGGTTTAGTAGAAACTTGGATGAAGGAAAAGAATGGAGTACATGGAAAGATAAGATGCCGGAAGAATATGTATGGGAAATTCAGTATGCAAAAAGAAAAGAGAGGAAGGGAAGAGCGAAAGGAGGACTAATAGTGGGGGTAAGAAAATAATGGGAAATAGAAAAGTAAATAGAAGAAGAAAATGTAGAGGGGATGATTAAAATTAGAGTAAAGACGGAAAAAGGGAAAAAATATTTTTACGATATATGGAAAGAAAATGGACACAACAACAGCAAATATACAAAAGGAAATAGAAGAAAGGGATGAAAGCAATTTGATTATAGGAGGAGATTTGAATGCTACGATAGGAGAGGAGGGAGGAATAATGGTAAATGGAGAGATAAGAAATAGGATATCAATGGATAAGAAAATAAACGGACAAGGAAAAATTTTGATAGAACTATGTGAAGAGAGAGGTTGGACAATAATGAACGGAAATTTGGAAGAAGAAGGAAAAGAGGAATTTACATATGTGGGAGAAAGAGGCCAGTCAGTAATAGATTATGTGATTATAAACGAAAAAAGTAAGGAGGTCATAGAAACACTAAGAATAGGGAGGGAGACCATTAGCCGCTAGAAGTAGTCATGGTGGAAGAGAGAGAAAGAATTTAAGAACAAGAAGAGGTATGGAGAGGAAAGAAAGTATGGACTAAAGAGAGTATAAAAAAGATTTAAAGAGGAAATGGAAGAGGAAGTAAATACTAAAGGAGAGGTGGAGGAAGAAATGGAGAATGTTACAGCCAGGATGGAATTGGCAACAGAGAAGATAAAGTATATATTAAAAAACAAGAATTAAGGAAAAGAAAAGATTGGTGGAACGGAGAATGCGAGAAGGGGAAAAAGAATTAAGAAAAGGAAGAAGGAAATGGAAAAAAGGAAAGATAGAGATAGATGAATACAAAAGGTTAAAAGTAAATTTTAAGGGAATATGTGTAAAAATAAAGAAGAACATAAAAAACAAACCGAGATAAAGATTAGAGAAATTAAAAATGAAGGACAGGTATGGGAATTCATTAATAAAAGAAGGAAAAAAAGGAGGAAGGATGGAAGCAAATATAGATGGGGAAAAATGGGAAGAACACTGTAAGAAGTTAGTAGGAGAGAGTAAAAAAACAGCAAGAAATGAAGAAGTTGGAAAAACAAGGATAAGACACAGAGAGGGTGGAATAGGAAAAGAAGAAATGGAGAGAGCAATAAATAAAGTAAAAAAAGGAAAAGCAGAAGGGACGGATGGAATACAAGAACAACAATAGAGGTACATCGGAGAAGGAATGAGAAAAAGTAAGAGAAGTATTCGAGAGAATATGGAAAGGAGAAGGGTTTCCAGAAAAATGGAGAGAGGCAATAATATGCCCAATTTACAAGGGGAGATAGGAAGAAAGCGAACAACTATAGAGGAGTGAGTATAATGAATGGGGGTATAAGATATATGCGGAAATAGTTAGAAAAAATTGGAAAAAGAAATAGAAGAAAAGAATGTAATACCGGATTGGCAAGCAGGATTTAGGAAAGGAAGAGGAACGATAGACAATATATACATATTAAAGCACATAATTAATAAAGAGTTAGCAAAGAAAGGAGGAAAGATGTACGCAATATTAAACGGCATTTGATAATGTGGAAAGAGGGGGATTATGGAAAAGGATGGAGGAGGTAGGAATAAACAGAGATATAAGAAATGCAATAGAGGAAATATACGAAGAAACAAGGTGTAGAACAAGGGTAGGGAGGAAGCTAGGTAGAGAATTTAGGACGGAAAAAGGACTAAAACAGGGATATCCGCTAAGCCCAATCTTATTCTCGATATACATTAGTGATCTTGAGGAGGAAATGGAAAAAAATCAAGTAGGAGGAATAGTAGTAAGAAGGAAAAAGATATGGGTTTTAGCTTATGCGGATGACATTGTGGCAATAGCGAGAAATGAAGAAGAGATGAGAGGAGTAGTTAAATTTATGAAGAAATACTTAGAAAATAAAAACTAGCATTAAATGTCGGGAAAACAAAAAGTTTGACGTCAAAAAGTAAACCAGAGTCACGCAATAAATTAAACAATAAAAGATGTCCACCGAAATTGTGAAAATCGAAAAATTGGAATATCGAGCCATCATCAAGTACCTGTATTTAAAAGGGTTAAGAGGTAAGCAGATTTACGAATATATGCTTGAATACCCTTGGTGATCAATGTCCTTCGTATGCGACCGTCAAAAATTGGAATGCAAGCTTCAAAAGAGGTAAATTGATTGATTGATTTTTTTTGATAAGGGTAGAACAATAACTGGAGATTACTATTCGACATTACTGACCACTCTACTGGAAAATAGTAAAGAGAAAAGACGCGAAAAGCTATCCAAAGGTGTTTTGTTTTTGCAGGACAACGCCCCTGCACACAAATCTCATGTTGCCATGCAAAAATTCGTGATTTAGGGTTTGAATTACTAGAACACCCCCTTATTCACCCGATTTGGCTCCGTCCGACTATCACCTCTTTCCTCAACTGAAAAAAAGTTTAAAAGGTCGTACATTTTCTTCCAACAAGGAGGTAATAGAAGCTGTGGAGGTCTGGTTTGCAGAGCAAGAAGAAACATTTTTTTGAAAGGTGTAGAGACGTTGCAGGTTCGCTGTAATAAATGTATCCAATTAAGAGGAGAATATGTTGAGTAATAAAAATATTTTGACATTGAAATTTTGTTTGGTTCTATAGTAGGCTAAGAATTTTTCAATATATCCTCGTAAAGTAGAGACTTTATCCTATACAGAAAAAATTATTTGCCATACAGCCACGCTAAAAATTTTAAATTATAATGTATCTACCTACCGTATGTTTGTTATAATTTTTTTAATTTTTTATGCCTGCCGGATGAAAACAGTACTTTTGGAAACGTAGGTGTTATTTTGTTTGAGAGTTAATTGTTAATCCATACTGAACTAATAATGCCATTCTTCAACTAAATTAATTTAACTGTTACGTTTTTAGAATTTTTATTTTGTATGGTAACACACGATCAAAAATAAATATACGGTATAAGATAATTAGGATTTATAACACATAACAATTAAATTGCAATACAGAGATAATTGAGATAATTGCACTTAATTGAATGAAAGTAGTATAGGTACAAACACGGTCTATGAAAATGATCAGTTTTGGGTCGCAATCCGCCATAGCAGTTACAGTCTAAACACAATGCTTGCACCTTATTCATTCTTGCAGGTTTTGTGATCTTTGATATTCCGAGTAAGACTCAAACCTTTGAAGTATTTAAACTGTTTATATCAATGTTAGCGCATAACATCAAATAATTACTTCTTGTAATGATATCTAATTTAATTATCATTTCAATAATGATTACGAAAATTAAATAAAACTTTTACTAAGTTAAGGGTTTTGTCATTACCTAATTACTTTACGGGCTAAACGTATTTTTAGTTTAAATATATTTTGCTAAAATGACCACAAATAATAAATCCACTTGGCAGATTTACCTCACATCTAAACATGAGACAATTTTAATATAATACGATACTGTGGGGGTGAAAGTACAGGAAATTGAAAAATACTAAGATAATAGATTCAATTAGTAGACAATAGACGTTTTGTTAATGACTAACAAAGAGGGCTTAAGTAATGAAAAATCCTTGAATTTAGAAAACCCGATTTTTTGCTGTTAATTACACTTTAGTAGTGGTTTACCTGCCAAGAGGTTACTGTGATATTTTAGTATTTACTGCGTTCTGTGTCGAATTTTTATTATAAATTGGAAAATGCCAAGAAGACCAAATCAAGCGGATTCTTCGTTGATTATTCGATCCCAAATAGCTGCTCTAGCTGTTGCTGGTTGATCTACAAGAAGAATTTCTGAAGATGTTGATCTTTCTGTAAGTTAGTTAAGAAGCTTCAGCAGTATATTTTCTTTTGAAAAATGCGTCAAAGGGTGTAATTTTTAAAAAGACGTATTACTGTTCAAAGTTTTAAAAATTCCATATTTTTTGTTGTATTAATTAAAGGTAGCATCAAACTATTTAAATCTTTGCAAGTAATCTGTTATGTGTTATTAATTATCTTATAAATAAATATCAACGTTTTAAAATAATTTAGCCACAGTAATGCATTTAGCATTGCCATACTGGTTTCACTTTACTACACCGTAATATGATCCTCATTGGTTTATTTTGTAATATTTGCAGTCTTTAAAAGTGGCCTTCGGAAGATAAGATAGTATGGTTGCACAATTATCAAAATTAAGTGCAATAATAGTTTTATGTGCCAAAAGTTTGTTAAAATTTAATGAATATCCTTGTGATCGACATTTGTATTAAAAATCAAAAGCAAAATATCTGCCCTAAGTGCGCACACTTTGATTGATTCACTCTGTATATGAAGATGCTATTTATTTCTTACTTATTACATTACTCATTTAGAAATCGATTTTATTTAATAAAATTGTTAAAAGTATAGTGATTGTCACGACTAGAAAAATTAGTAGGGATCTGCTGGTTATCGAAAATTCAACGTCATAAGTTATTTATTATTACGTATTTACACATTCTCTTTATATATTATTTTATTAAATTCTCGTAGAGACATACGGTTAGACGTTGGATTGCTCGAAGTGAACTCGGAGAGTTACGTACTGTTCGTCCTGGAAGAGCTCGTGTAACGACTGAAGCCGAAGATGATGCCATTCGTCAAAATGCGAATGAACTAAGATTTGTATCGTCAGTCCAAATACAAGAAAATCTAGGACTGGGCTGTAGCGTTAGAACCATCAGACGTCGGCTACATGAGGGTGGCATGCATAATCGGCGACCAGCCCGAAAAATTATTTTAACTCCTGACCATGCTGCTGCACGATTAGCATTCTGCCAGCAAAATATTGACAGAGACTGGTCAAATGTTATATTTACCGACGAAAAATCATTTTCGACATCACAGGAAACCCCCGTGCAATTATGGCGAGCAAATGGAACGCGCTATGACGTAGAAAACGTCCTTCCTAACAAAACAGTGGTCGAATTAATGCAGGGTTTTGGGGGTTGGATGAGTAAAAATGGTCCAGGGAAATTACTCGAATTGTTCCACCTAGATTTAATTCAATAGAATACATACGCGTATTAGAGGATGTGTTATTACCGTCCGTAAGAGCAATATTTCCGGAAGCAGAAATGGAAAATATTGTTTTGGTACAGGATAATTGTAGTATCCATACCGCTCGAATTGTGGATGAATGGTTTAACGAACACCCTGAAATACTGCCATGGCTAGCTAAATCGCCCGACCTAAATCCGATAGAAAATCTGTGGGCTGCCATGGTGAAAAGTTGGAACGACGTTGGCTTCAATGGCGTAAGAGAGAGAAGTTTACAAGAACTAACCGATCATGTGACGGCATCGTGGGAATCATTCAGAAATTCCCAAATTTGTGACAATCTTGTAAACAGTATGAGAAGGCGTTTAGAAGAATGTATCAATTCTAATGGATACTATACTAAATATTAAACAAATGAGACAAAATTTTACATATTCCTATTGTATTATTTTGTATACATATTGTATTATTTTTTAGTTCGTAGTATAAAATTATGTTGGAAAAAATATATGTTGAAATTTTTGGGGTAAAAATGGTTACAACATTTACATTAAATTATTTTCCAGCCGATTGCTTCGAAGCAACTATTTGAAAAAAAATGTTTTGATCAAAAAATTGGATGAATTTAGCAAATTTTAAGTTTACTTTATCAAATAAATCTAACATAGAATTTGCGCATTTCATCCAATTTTTTAATTAAAAATTTATTATCAATAGTTCCTTTGAAGAAACTAACCGGAAAATAATTTAATGTAAATGTTGTAACCATTTTCACCTAAATATTTCAAAATATAGAATTAATTCTTGATTATGTGCATTGCGTACCTATTAAATTAAATATTTCGTAATTAATGTATCATTTACCTTTTCAATTCCACTAATTTAAATGCTTATTTTGACAATCTTTAAAAATTTACTGAAGTAAACAGTTTAAATAAGCCGTTGTAATTGTTAAGAAGCTTACCTGGGAATACAATAGAGGATCGTAAAAACTACAATGTTTGTGTTTAGATTGTAACTGCTTTGGCGGATTGCGACCCCAAACTGATCATTTTCATAGACCGTGTTTGTACTATAGGATAAGATTTCAATATTTTTATGGAAAGTGAGGTTTCAAATTTTTTATCAAATAAAATATGGTTCGAGTTAAGACTCGGACAAAATTATAGAGGTCAACAAGAACATACAAAACCTTATATGAGCAACTTCCACAAAGAAGCAGTAGTTGTATTTTTTTTATCAAGAACCGTTTGTGATATTAACAAAAAATGGCGCTTGTGAATGTTTTAAATACTGTTTAATAAATAAATAATTTTTGCAATAACTTGAAAACCTCTGCAGTTATGTAGCATAACTGACATGCCTAATATATATATATATATATATATATATATATATATATATAATTTTTTTAAAGAATTTCTAAATGCAATATTTATTTAATTACAAGTTCCAGTTTTTTCGCGCCATTAATCATTGTAAGTAAAAATCATGGTTGATTGCAGTTGTACGGCATGTGTGTATAAAATAAGAGCTAATTATTTATCAATCATTATAGTTTACTTATAATTTTTTTTATTAAATATCTGGTAATGCAATTATTATTTATCAAAGTGTGTTTAATTTAAAAACTAGAAATTACTTTCCTATGTTATTTTCTAGTATGTAACAATATTTAGAGTTTTGTTTAATTGTTTTGTAAAGAGTTATTTACGATCACTGTTACAAACTAGTTTACGAGATTTTGTTTACCTAAATTTTGTTAATTGGTAACAAGCGTGTGTGAGCATATTCCCACGCACATTAAATTTACTGTAGTGAATTAACACTTTTTGTTAGCTCTTGTTTTTTATTTATTTATTTGATGTTTTACAATACTACTTGAATAAATACATGTAATTAACATAGGGGAATATTGGAACAATCGTAAAATGCACAGAATAACTAGTAAATCTCTGATTTTCTATTACGTTTCTTGTGCACAAGTGTTTTCGTGAAAAAAAAATTTTGTAGGGGAAGTATAACGGCACTTATATTTTAGACAAAATAGGTCAACCATGTTGTTAAAATTTTCTGAAATACAAATTGTAAATTACACAATGCACAAAAATACAAAAATTCAATTAATTTATTACTTTTAAAATAGTTTTAAAAAGTACCGTACATAATTTCATACAGCCTTTAGATTAATAAATAAATATGTCAATTTAATTTTTGAATGTCTTAATGCTGCCTAAATTCCCAAATACCTTATAATTTTAATTACACAGTTAAAATATTTAGGAAATACTATTAAGATCAATTGATCGTTTGTGGTCACTTTTATTTATAAAAATTTTTACATATTGACAAATTTTATTAATGGTCATTGTCTTCTTCTCTAAAGTACGAAAGATACCTGCCATAATTTATTGGTGTTGCTTTTCTTTATGGCAGAAATAAATAGAAAGGTTTCTTAAAATAAATCAAAATAATTTGTGATTAAAATCAAATTGATATAGCAGAACAATCGAGAAAAGTTGATAAATAAAACATTTTGTTGTGATAATGAAGGTATGAATTGAAATAAATAAATTGATTTTCAAATATGATGCAGTCATAACATATCAATTGTTGAAATCAATTCCAAAGTGTGAAATGTACAACGATTTAATTAAATCATTGATTATATTAAATATATTTGTCGGGTTATTGCAAAACAACGAAGCGAAGTAGATAAGATCTAGCTGAATGTAACTATGAATAGAACATAAAAATTATTTGTTCAATATTCTAATAATAATCCCAAGCATCTGGATAATTTAACTTTTTCGACTGAGCATTAATAGTTAATAAGAAGAGTTCAATAACATATTAACAACTAAATAAAAACATAAAAAATTATTAAAAATCAAATGATTTTTCTATTTTATATATATTTATATTGTATGAGGCAATGTCCGACATTTAAAATTTACATATTTAAAGAAACAGCTACATGGTGTCATAATAAGATCTTATCTTTGCAATCGAGCAATTACAGTATGATTATGTACAAATGTAATTGCATGTGTACTTTCAGTACAACTTTACTACATTTTCTAATCATTAGTAATCGCATTAAACCGGTTAACGTTTTATTTATGTTGAGGATAATATCCTCTAAATATAAAAAATACATAAAAAGAAAGTTATATCAATATGATTTAAATAATCCGATTTGAAGAGTATGACGTTGAGAAGCGTTCGCTATTTATATCTTAAAACAGCTAAATTTACAATAAATACAATACAAGTATTAACAATCATTGTTTCGATAGCGTTTTTCCTAATGATAAACACCACGATAATTAATTGAACAGTTCATCAAAAGAAAAACGCCAGCAGTAATTAAGAATAAATGTTTTTTGAAGGTGTTTATTTTTGAAGACTTTTCAGTAGGTCGCCAACACCCTTGTTTACTCTTACACGTGCTACATTTTGCGAATTAAATGTTCCATTTTCTGAAGTAAAATGCAAATAAATAGTAATTTCTTGTTTGTTGTTGTTTACAATTGTTTAGATTTCCCTTTAAGAATTGATTGAACGCCGTGAATCAATGTAATTCGATTAATTTCTTCCATTAATATTACAAATATACATACCGGTTATAGGAATCTAATCAAATTTATCTGTATAGTGCTAAATTTAATTTGTTTTGTCTGTAGTTGTTTTTTTAAATGAATAATAGCCATTAAGGAATTACGTAGAAAATGAAAGTCAAAAATATTTTTTTGAAAGGGGAAAATAGGCGTATTCTCACATAGGATTCAAAATATTAAACATCCGTTAAGGAATGAAGTAGAAAACAAAACTTTTAAAAATATTTTTTTAAAGGCGAGAGAATTCTCACATATAGGGTGTAATCTGTTACATATGTGTTAATTTGGTTGAATATTTGATTAACTTCCTATTCAATGTTAATGATATTCACATTAAGTTTTGATAAGAAAATTTTTATTTATAAAAAAGCATTTAATCCATTTGTCGAGATAGGTATCGTTTAAATGTGATTAAATTAAACACATATTTAATATACACTATTCCTTTTAGGGATCTTCACGGTGGAGGTTAAAAAAGAAAACGCTGCTTTTCTAATACAGAATTGCTTGACGTCTCGCCCTAGACAAATGGGAGCTTCTTTGGAGGCTAAAACGGCGTTTTTTTAGATTTAGCCTCCGAAGAAGCCCCCATTTGTCTGGGACGAACTCAGGCAATTCTGCATTAAAAAGGTAGTGTTTTCTTTTTTAATCTCCCCTAAAAGAAATAGTATAAATAAAACGTTATCGGATGAGTATACCCACGATCCAGAAGATTCAGAAAAAGCAATAAAAAATGGGAAAAAAGCGGAATGGCGGAATGGAGATTGCGAGAAAGCAAAAAAAAATGAGAAAAAGAGAAGGAAATTGAAGAAATAGAGAATAAAATTTAAAGTTTAACTTTGATTACGCAGTTTTTTTCCATTTAATCGAACCTATATTCCTTACCGTTTCCAAAATCCCCAAAGGCTCTTCTTATCTCGGACACGTATAATTAAAGAAGCTAAAATAATACCGAACTAAAGAGGTGAAAAAAAAGTACAGGATTCCATTTATAAATAGTTTCTGGTCACTTCGTTTAATTTAACATAATTGAAGGATTTAACTGATAATCTTATTTCTGTTCGAACGTCGTTTGCAACAATTTGAATTTTGATTTACTATTTGTTTCTGATTACAATCCATGGCTACATACATATTTTTATTCACCATAAAGTATAGTAGACACTCAACAACTTGATACGATTACTGTTAATATTAAAATCGCAGAAGTGATTTGTGGATTACTTTATTACATGACATTTCATTATGTTTCCATATATTATAATAATTTATAGAATAACAACTTGTAAGGGCGGCAATCCGTCGCCAAGTAGACATTGGGAGGCAAGGCGTGTTTAGTTGTTTATTCTTCAAAAACATTAACATTAAGTAGTACCATTAATTATAAGGATAGGCTTATGCATTAACATAAGTAAGTACGGCGCCGTGATAGCACAAATCAAATATACAGCTGACATCTAGCATTGATTGCAATTCATAAATTACGTACTTTGGTTGTAAATCGTAAATTTTCTTAAGTACATGACGAGTTTAACAACGTTTTTATGCAATTCTACAGTTAATATTACCGTACTTGTGTTTATTTTTATTATTATTAAGTTAGCAATCTTTCCGCAATTACTTACTATTTTACAATTGAGCTTCAGTTTATTTTGCTTTCGATTCCTATTTTACTATAAGAACTACTGATTTAAACTTTCAACTTTCCCTTACTGATTCACACATTATTCAATTTTTAAATATTGCATATTATATTTATTACTTCTTCAATTTACAATTGTACCATTTTCTGTGAAGTGAAAGTTTTTGTTAAACAAAGTTGATGATGTGTGCAAATGTTAATAATTGAGCATTTATTTTTATGGTATTTTTAATTTATTAACAAATCAGTTTATTTTTACTATGACAAAAGTTTGGAGTCGTGGAACTAATAAACAAATAAGATTATAATTTAAAATTTTATGGATAAAGAGGAAGTTCTAGTATTTGATAGGTGTTCCAAAAAAATTTGTTTGAGACTAATTTCTTCGACGGGAATTTGTTCATTTGTTCGAATATAAATACTCAAAATATGTGAACAAATTCATATCATCTTAAGTTTTTAAAATTTTTAATTTGGTAACTTGAACTTTGTAAAAATTGTAAGAAAACATGTGTCTAATTGCCATTTGAGTGTTAACAATAATAAATGATTCAATAATACCACTGCTAATTGAACCAGAAATTGTACTGTATCTACTGTACTTTTAAACACCAATTTTTCTAGATAAAAAAATTTACATACAGCCTACCAGTGCTACCAAAGATAAATTTCGTCTGCCTATTCGTTTAACGTTGAATAGACCCAAGTTTGGCAGCATTCTAGCTGTAGATCCGTGAGAGGAATATTTAGTGTACAATTGTGGATGTGATTTGGCAGTTTTTCGAGGTTTCTGATGGCATTGTTTTAATGCCCTAACATTAATGGATAATTCAAAATAGTCTGACTATAGATGTCTTTTTATGAAAAGTATCAACACTACATCTTTACCATGTTGCAATATAATATGTATGATAATTGCGAATCTTGAACTGGAAATTTAGTATACAATGTTTTAACAATGACTTTTGTAATAGGAGCGTCACTTCCTCTTTAAATCTTTTTAAAAAAATGTGAGCAGCACATTTTCACTAACGGATATTTTTCCCACTTGACCACTCTCATCTCCTCCTCTAAGTTTGCAGATAGTACTAATTCTTCCTCGCAAATTGTATTTTTGACATTTTCAAAAACAAAATAACCAAATTGAAATGTTTACTTCTCAAATTAATGAAAGTTTATCTTCAACATTTGCCATAGAGAAAAGTGTATTATACAGGGTGGTCCAAAAAAATAGGTCGCAAACTATACTACGCTACTAAGCATAAAAAGTTATGAAACTTTTTCTTATAAAATTTTGTTCAGTTGCGCTTACTTAAGGAGGTACGGCCCTGTAAAGTTTCAATTTAAAATTGTTTTTTTTCTTATCTCAGAAATGAGTTAAAAAATATCTGAAAATTTATATGGTAAAATACGTGAATACGATACCCAATTTATTTAAGTTTTCAAAAAAAAATATCCAGTTCTCAACGATTTTCCGAATTACTAATTAAGATTATATTATTTTTCTACCTTTTTCTCTGTATTTTGTATACAAAGTCGGAAAAAAAAGTCGTTATTTAATTTTAATTTTAATTTAGCATATGTGTACCGTTTTTCAGGTCTTTCCCGATCGTCTGGTGTATGTTAAGCAGTAGCTAAGATAGCGGGGTAGCTGTGAGGATATTATTAAAAATAATGTAAATCTTAAAAAATTTCGATCATCTTGTACGAATTTTGGAATAAGCACTTTATTTTGGACAAAAAAGTGTTCTTTCAATTTTTTCGTTATTGTCATATTTTTCGAGAAAAATTGGTTTCTTTTAATTTCTGTTTTTTGTATGATTTAAAAGCAAAATACAAATTTTAAATAAATAATAGTAGACTTTCTGAATTAAACAACTGCAATTGTTTTTATGACCGTAGTTGTATTTTTATTTCATTTTTATAACATAAATGTTGATAAAAAGGTTAAAAACTCATGGCATGTGTGGAGTCACAAGGGCAACATTTTGAGCACCTCTTGTAAGATGTAAATATAATATTAATTGTTAATTTTTTGTTGTTGATATTTTAAATAAATTTATAAAATAAGAAAAAATAAAATTTTGAGTTTTACACTTCTTTTTCAGTTTTTCAATTTTTGATGCGAAAACACAGACAATAAAGAAAACGATTTTTTTCGAAAACTATTATATTAACGAAAAAATTGGAAGGACACTTTTGTCCGTAGTAAATTGCTTATTCTAAAATTCGTACAGGGTGATCAAAATTTCTAAGACTTACAATTTTTATAAATAACAACCTCACCGCTACCCCGGTATCTACGCCACTGCTTAAAATCTTTTTTTTTAAAGATTATTAAATTGTGTATCATATTAACGTATTTTACCATATCAATTTTCAGTTTTGTCTTTAACTCATTTCTGTGATAATAAGAAAAACTAATTTTAAATTGAAACTTTACAGGGCCGCACATCCTTAAGTAAGCCCAACTGAACAAAAGTTTATAAGAAAAATCTTCATAACTTTTGATGTTGAGTAGCGTAGTATAGTTTGCAACCTATATTTTTGGACCACCCTGTATACTACGATCTTTTTTTCAATTTTAATTCATATCTTCTATTGAGTGAATTTCCAACAAAATTATTTGTTTGATTTTTAGTTTCGCCAAATCCTTTCGCTAAAATTGTTTTTTTCTTCTCTTCTTTTTACGGTATTTGAAGTATTTGTTTATTTTACTACCTTGATTTGATTAAGTGTTTATGACAAAATAAAATTAGGTAAGATTTTGATCGTGTACGCTTTTTGAATTTTTGCGAAACATAATTTAATTAATGAAACCTATTGTGTTTTTTCTTTCCCGGAACTTAACCGTAATATATCTAAGTTCGTCTTAAAGAAAGTGCAGTCGAAGAAAAAAATGCATCTAATAATGTAACAAATCTAAATTGAATGTAATTTTGTACGCAACTTGAAAATTTTGCTGTAAATATGTAACAAATTTGCATTAATTATAGGTATGTGAAATGCAAATATTTAAATCTTAACTAAAAATTTAATCAAAAATGCGACATTAAAATTCATAAGTATTTAAAAGCTTTATTGCATTTTGTAAAATTAAAGTAGATGTTTATATTAATTGAGATAGATTAAAAAGTTGTCAGGAAACCTTGAATATTAGCTGCTATAATTAGTTAATAACAAGTTTAATACTTTTTCATACTTTTGTTATTATTAATCTGCAGGAGACATCTTACATGTAAAAATAATTTATACCTTTACCTGGTTACATACCAGCTTAATGGACTACAAGTTGAGTTGTGCAATGTAATAATAAATGAATTTCAGACCAGATATATTCGTTGTGAAATGCAAGTGTATACGAAGTAAATTATATATGAAGTTAAGAATTCCTTTTATCTAATCACTGAATACATTTATTAGGATAATGGTCAAAGAAGATAAATACTTCAACTTAATGCTTTACTACCATTAAATTGATATTAAATTATGTTAAAACTGATAAGTACTATTACTATTAATTGCGTGATTTCCACAATCCAGAAAACTAGTTTTAGATTTTCAGAAAATATTGTTTGTCTTCGTTAATCGTTGTTGAAAGGATAACTTTTGTTACTATTCCATTTTGGTATACCTCTTTGTAGTTAAGTTGGTGGAAAATGTCTATTTATTACAAAATTCTATTTGAGTTAGTAGATTACAGTAAGGGGCAAACAAATCTATGCTGTGCCTGCGAATTCTGGAAGCGTTAAAATCTGTCATCGTGCCACATTAATTAAGTTAATAACATTTCTTATGGTAAATAATAGTGCTTCCTTTTTTTATTTTATTTTTTTACTGTTACCATAACAGTACAATTATAGGTAATTAATGCTGATTAATATTTGAGTTAATTTATCCATATAAATACAATGTGGATTACACTGACGAAGAGACAATGCAACTCATTACACGATATTCTTTCAAAGTAGACGTTTTCAATAAAAAAATTTTATACCCGGACACAATTTTTAAAATCAAGTTGTCGATGTATTTGAATGGTATATTTCTTTCAAACCCGTTTATTGCGAACATTTGTATTTGCATATTTGTTAATTTTCATTTTAATTACCGGAATCGTCTGTTGTTTAGGTGACAACGTTGCGTTGGCAATAATATTCGTTTAGTAACTTCTTACACATCTACTGACAAAGTTGCTTTACTGTAAATCACTTTTCTGACGTACTACGATAGCACAAGGCGTCACTAGGTGTCGCAACAACTTATTAGTCGTATATGATGTGCATATTGTACAGGATGGGCTAATAAGCGAGATAAGCTGCTGTATCTCAGAAACTACGTATCCTATCGATGTACAGTAAAAAAATATACAGGGTGGGGCACTACCAACGAATTATTATGTAGCAATAAAACAACAAAATGTAAAAAATCTTAAAGATACATATATCGAGATTATTTGAGACCACATTTTAAAAATATTTTGGATTGTACAGGGTGCTCCAGAAACACGTACCATATCAAAGTTGAGTTATTTTAAATGGATCACTTTATGTTTTTTTCTATTTTTAAATTGTACGATAAAAAATAATGTATGTTTGTTAACATGTTTCTATATCTACCTACTTCCGCTTTTGAGATAAATCGATTTTACCTGATTTGCAAACCCTCCAAAAAAATACAATAACTTCAAAATAAATAAGAAGGTGCAACTTTGTCTTACACCATCTTACTAAGAGCTTTCAACATCCTTTTTGCAATATTTACTTTTATGTTATAATGTACAAGGTGTTTTTAATATTACCGTACTAACCACTTAAAACTTACATAATTTGCTTAACTTAAATGGAACACCTGTATTTGTGTAGCTTGTTGGAAGCTGAAACTAATTACCTTTCAGTTAGTATTAGGGTTACTAATTCCTAACTCTGATAGTTTTCGAGATATTTTAAAATTTACTAGTTTAACAATTTGCGATTTACTGGAATCTAAGTTACCTGTAGATATCCGTAA
The DNA here is from genome assembly GCA_030710515.1 of Abscondita cerata. Classification (NCBI taxonomy): domain Eukaryota; kingdom Metazoa; phylum Arthropoda; class Insecta; order Coleoptera; family Lampyridae; genus Abscondita; species Abscondita cerata. Next base: position 92,959 of record JALBCR010001212.1, read on the forward strand.
AATGAACATCATCTTGCAACCATTTTAATGTATAGGTCAATTCAACTATAAATATTAACCTTAATAAATAAATAAATAAATAACCTAAAAAAATTTTTGTTAGAACAAAATAACATAAATGTGCTGTGACTTATCTTGGGCTATAAGAGTCAATTGAATCACGCCCACCGATCACAAACAATAACAATCATTATTTGTTACAGCTCAAATCGATCACACTGTAAACTTTGGCAACTTTGTTAAAAAATTCTAAAAATAATGGTTTTCGAAATTATTGTACCACTATTAGAGCGATTTGTATCACAGTCTTAGTTAACATATTAAAGTTTGTCGATGTTTACAGTGTGATCGATTTTTGATGTACCAAATGACGGTTTCTATTATTAAACATCAATAAATTGTGGTCGGTGAGCATAATTCGACTGACTTTTACAGCCCGGGATACTAGTCATAGGCACATTTCTGTTCATTTTTTTTTTTTAAAAATATAAATATTTAAAACTGAGTTGGTCTATACATTAAAAATTGTTATAAGATAATGTTCATTTTACGGATATTCCGCAGGTAAGTTAGATTTCAGTAAATCGTAAATTGTTACCCTAACAAAATTTAAAATATCTCAAAAACTATCAGAGTTATGGGTTAGTAACACCAATACCGACTGAAAGGTAATTAGTTCCAACATCCTTCAGGCTACAGAAATGTCGGGTGTTTTATTAAAGTTAAGCAAGTTATTTAGTTTTAAGTCGTTAGTGTTATGCGGTAGTATTAAGAACACCCTGTAGATTATAGTACTAGTAAATATTGCAAAAAGGATGTAGGTTTTAGTAAAGTCGTCTAAGTGAAAATTGGTTGTTTTTTACTTATCTTCAAGTTATTGTATTTTTAGAGGGTCTGCAAATCAAGCAAAATCGATTTATCTCCGAAACGGAAATATGGACATGTTGGAGAACATTACATTGTTTTTTATCGTACAACTAAAAAATAGAAAAAATATATAGTGTTTCATTTCAAATAACCTAACTTTGATATGGTACATGTTTCTGGAGCATCCTGTACAATCTAAAATATTTTTAAAATCTGCTACAAAATAATTCATTGGTAGTGCCCACCCTGTATAATAAAACTAGTCAAGAGAAAACGCTGCAAATTATTTTGAGTTTCTAAAATGGCCACCAGGAGGTGTAATTGCCATCTTGAGTTTTAAAACTCGTTTTTTTGAAGAATTAACGATAGTAAGAGTCAAAACTGTTTTAAAGCTGAGACAAATTTAAATCTTTTTGGTTAAATGCTTTTTGCTCTATTTCTGAAAGGAAAGTGATGGGGTGTATTCGAATATTTGTGGAAATAAATATCCATAACTCCACAATGCTTAATGTATTTTAATAAACCTACTGTCCTTAAAAAGGGTTTTTCCTACGCTATGACTGATGTGATTGCAATTGCTTACCTTACTATCATAAATAACCCGTAAAAATCGCATCTGAATATCTTTATCATATTCTAAAATAATGAATAAAAGAGAATGAAACTAAAAAAAAGTTGAATTTTGGAAAACATTCCCGTTTTTGGTTTGTTATTAATGTCTAATTACCTCTAATTTACCAAATAAACGGTGATTTTAAATATCATTTAACATCCTTAACATTAATAACAAACAGTAAAGCGGGAATGCTTTTTAAAATTCAACTTTTTTGAGTTTGAAGTTCTTTTATTACTTATTTTAGGATAGGATAAAGTTGTTGGAGTTCTTATTTGTCTATCTAATGACGTAAAAAAAGTCATATCATCGCATTTAATTTTTTTTTCAGAAAATTATTTTCTTCACGATATTTATTTTCGTAAATGTTTGAACACTCCCCACAATCGTTAATGTTCTAAATGGTTCTAAATTTAAGATGGCGGTTTTTGAAACTTAAAAATTAATTTTCAAGATTTTCTCTTCACTACTTTTATTAGGTATACAATTTTTTACCACAAGTCGATACGATACGAGTGGTTTCTGAGATACAGCCGCTTAGCTTACCTCGCTTATTGGTCCACCCTATACAATATAGTGAACATACACTCGAGTTCTCTTGATTCTGAAGAATTCCAAAAGGACGAAATAGCTGTAAAGTGATTATTGATGTTTGTTTTACAATTGTCTAATCTCTAACAAATTTACAGCAGACGACTATATTGCTTTTTAAAACCGATAATAAAGTGTTGTTTTGTAGCAATCAAGAATTAATTATACCAAAAATGTCCAAAGCATTAAACTAAATAACCTAAAGATATCGTAAAGATATTTTTGAATTTTGTTTTATTACCACACACTTTACTACGAATTGTGTATTTCTAAAACCCTTGTTCTTTTCAATATTTTACGTTAATAATGTAGTTACGCGATAATTAATAGAAATTATTTTTAAGTTGAATATGCTAACACAATTTGAAATGATAGTAAAATAGGTAATTTACTTGATTCAGTAAAATACTGCCTAACATTCCTTGTTCTATCACCAATTAAATCAATAAATGTTTAATATCGTACATACAGAGATTTAGATGGTCGGTGTAATATCATCTATTACTCTCTAACGGCCAATAGTCAGTGCTGGGTTAATGTTAATTGTGGGTTAATTCCCAAGGAGACAATTGCAACAACAATTATTATCATAACAGTAAACCAAAAATTTAAGTTAACCTATTACTAAATACTTACCGTAAGAAAGTAATTAAAATTACTCAGTTTGTATTATTACTATTAGAGTAAATATTGCGTAACTGAGTTGTCTTGTTTATTACATTTAAATTGATCATTAATTGCCAAAGGGCGGTTCTGATTGTCCACAAACATGGAGAATTAAAAAAGAGGGTTGCTGAGCTCCAATAGCTACGTCTTCCCTGATTGCGTCTGTGCAACATAATTGCGTTGGTGAATGGTAGTGTATTAAAGAAGCAAATTTAAATGACACTAATTAAGTGATTAAAGTGCATTTAGAAGTGTCACAAGTAAGATTACAAATGTTCTTTTCTTTGAAATGAATTATAATTCAAATAAGTTTTATTGTAAAACTAAAGTTTTATTATTAATCTTATTAATCGAATAGATACACTTAAATTAACAATGAATGAATGAATACATTCTTATTATTCATTAATTATTACATACATTTAATTTTAAATTGAAATATACGCAATATTTAATGGATATGGAGTGCTTCGAGTGTCCATATTTCCTTAGTTGTTGACATTTTTATGAAAGTATCGAGTTTAAATTGATTGATAAAATTAAAGATAATGCAAACTATCAATTTTGTTGAAAAATAACATCCGATTGTTCCGGTGATACCAAGTAGTGTCCCAAAAATTTTAAATCTGTAAATGACATATCCGAATAGCGTCCGGACTCATGTCCGAGTAGCGTCCGACGTGTTAAACGGGTTAAAACAAACCTTTTTTACGTAAATTTGTTTTAATCAATTGTAAGTTGTTTTCATGTGATCGGGGGTGAACGGTGTTGGTTGGGAGGTTACATTTATTACAATTTCTTTCTTAAAAAAAATTTCATTCGTAAAACAATTTCAAAAACAAACTTTTTTGCTGTCTATAGTGATAGGAGAGATTATCTACAACGAAGACTACTCGGATATGTATATTTTTAGTTTCCGAATTAAAGCAGGTAGGCCGGACGCTACTCGGATCTGCTCGATTGTTCAAGTGAACATTGTGTGTCTGATTATATTAAATATAATTGTTAATCTTGTAGTTTATTAAATGATTAACAATTAGATTTATCTAACGTTACTCTTGAACTGTTGGATATTTGAAAAATATACAATTTTTGAAACGCAAGAAACAATATGCCGGGATAAGGTTTTTACTGTAAAATCGAATATAATTGAATATCTTTGCTTGCAATATAAGTTTAAATTCTGCATGTCTCAAAATATCTGGATAATAATTTTTGAAATTGAAGATTTCATTTAACTTGAATGACTTTATATTTTTAAATAAGGGGTAAATATTACTAACAATTTTAAACATTTAGACGATAATTTTAATTTCTTTTATTTTATTCAATTACGTACTACCTAATATGTTTTGGTTACTTCTCAACAACTCGCAATTACGAGACGAGCGAGCGAGCTGCATAACAAGGTCTTGAAGTTTTGAATACAACATTTTATCGACAACCGTAAAAATAAATTTTCTTCTATGATTTTTATAAATAATTAGCAAAATCGTTTAACATAACTTTTTATTTACGAATAATTATTTGAAAAAATTCTAAAGCTAAATTTAGTTCTATTCTTTTTAGATAACCAAAATTGAGAAAATTCCAATTGGCTTTCCGTATCGAATTACATGAAAATGTTAAAGAAAAAATCTTGAGAAGAATATATAAAAAAACGAGCCTGGTTCGAGGGGCGGATTATTTCTGACCCCTCAAATTTATTCCTTTGGCAGCACTGGATACTATGCGAATTGTACATCCTCTTCTATCTTTCATCGCGGTGAGTAATTTTCATTATTTACAAAAAAAATCTAAATTATTAAGTAGCAATGGGTCCGTAACGATTTTTATTAATAAGTTATTCTCTTTATAAGCTAATGGAAAGTCTTGTTTTAATTAAATGGTTTTATAAGCGATAGAGAAATTAATGGCAAAGTCATATTACGTGTAAGTTATTGAGTGCAAATAATAATGTATAGCTTCACACTTGTCACAGTATTGTAAAATAGGTATAATTTGGTCTGTAGGAGAAAAATAAGGGGGCAAAGCATAATCATAAATATGAAGATTACCGATGCAATCGCTTAAACAAGTGCATTATTACCGCTTGCCTCCGACTGTAACATTTTAATCTTAATAATAAAATAACGTTTTATAATTGAGGTAGAGGTGTTATCTCCGACAGCATCGGCTATTTATAATCAGTTCAATGAAACCGCCAAACTAAAATAGCACCTCTTTATTTAACTTCATTCTGATTCCTTTATCTACTAGACTGAAAAATATTAATCCCGCATTTTAGAATTTTAAATGCAACAGGTTGTTTAAATTCTTACTATTAAATACCCGGAACGAGGTAAATTAGCATATATAAATACTTACTCTGACAGTAACATTATAATTTGTGCAAAAGGTTTTATTACACCAGGTATTTCATTCTCTTTTTATTTTTGAGAGTTTGGAGCGTTTAATTAATTATTATTCAAAAAATTTATTCGGATATTTTCATTCGTCGATGAAAATTGAATATTTGCAATATATCGAAAAACCTAGAATAGGTACCAAACAAGTTTAACTAAAATATTTTTCTATAACCATGCGTAAAGCAAGTACTTTGGAAATGCTAGTTAGTGCGTAAAGTATCACCTTTTAAAAGGCGTGCATAAATAGTTATTTATATTAGAGTGTGCAAAGTAAAATCACTTTACACACGAAATTTGTATAATATTCTTGGGCCGACCGACGATCATCATCAAAAAGTAAAAAAAGAACAAAATTATTTCTACTGATTTTAAATAGGCCTGGCTGTTTAACCAAGTATGGTGTAAAGTAAATTTTTAAAATCAATTTATCGGATTTTATATTTAGTTTATTTTTAAAACGTTGCCAAATGGCAGATAAATCAGCCACTACTTTACCGCATAGTAGCCGTTTTTTACCGCATAGAGCTGTTCTTTACCGCATTGTGTGTAAAAATCAAGTTTCAACTCAAATATGAACAACTGAAAAATGTGCTTTACAGTTCACGAGGCCAAAACAGTTTTTTACAAACACTAGAACTTAAAAAGTAAAATGTATTTTGGATTGCATGTACGTTTACAATTATTTTATACTAAGAACTAAGAAGTAAGTAAATTCAACTTCAACAGTTACAAAAGTATTTCTTACGCGAAAGTGGGTTTTTTGCTTTACGGTTTTCAATGTCGTCGGTTCCAGTTTAAGAAACCCTAAAAATGCGAAAGTAATTTTTCAATGGTAATTCATTATTACCACGCTTTGTGGTGTCGACTTAATACTAATTTGAACACTTGTTTCATAAATAACTACTTTATACCTACTTCGGATAACCACGATTTTGTATTCGCATTAAGTAGCTTTAACTTGGCAAAAAAATCAAATATCTTCGGGGTCTCAATTTGTATTATCATTAGAAAATGGATTTTTTAGTTTTTATTAAAATTCAATTATGACGCTATTTAAAATTGTTTCTTATTTCAACATGGAACCTATTTTCACTCTCGTGGGGAAATAATTGATATTGATTAGACGCTTATTGCAAAAATTGTTTTATTGAACAACATTTTTACCATATTTCCAGTACTTTCATTGACCAAACCATCAACCTCCATGTTTTTAAATAACATAGAGTTATATGGAATAATTTTAAGTAAAATGTGTGTCTTGCGACATCTCGTGTAAACATTGACACGTGTGAATAGTATAAACTAAGAAAAATGCCAACAGTTAACTGTAACGACATGTGAGTGTTAAAGTGAAAAGCGCTATCTAAGCGATAGCTTTAATGTTTGAAACACACGTTGTTGATAAAGCTAATAATTTTGTTTGGAATAACTGTTTAATATTTTAACGTAATTTAATTACTTCTCTTCACTTTTCTGTCATTCGCCTTTAACAACGTGCTACATCCAAGACAAAACGTTCCACAAAAGTAATAATTAATTCAAAAATGGTAAATTGGTTAATTGACAAAACTTGTAACCATTAATCTGTATCTATCTGTATATAAGATCCCGCACAAGTATCAATATTAAAGCTACATAAATGGTACGGTGTCCGAACACTTGATCACCCGACAGTTAAACATAGGACATTTAAACACGGACATATAAACACAACGACATTTATGCACACTAACATTTAAATATGCCGACATTTAATCACACGTACGTTTAATCACGCGACATTTAATCACATTTAGACATATAATCACGGTAACATAAATATATGACAATTTTATCACATGCACATTAATATACTTATTGACGACTAAATACACTAAATTTACAATAACTTGTAAGCATAAACATTAGATGAAGTTGTCATTGACACTTTTTCCCAAAAAATTACAAGAGCTTTTCTGACTGTAAACGTTGTAAAAAAACGATAACAAATTGAAGTTTGCAGATAAATTAATAAAAATGGAAATAACTTTTATACAAGATTATACAAAATTGTGTAAATATAACATTTTTGGAAGTATTCTAAAAAATATACTGTAAAATTTATCTAAAATAAAGTTAAAGTTGACATTTTGGAAAAGGATTGTGAAAGAAATTTTCACTTTCCGTCGCATTACTGTCCGCCCAAATTAATGTAAAATGTGGATTAATAATTGTCAATTGAACTATAAACCATTCATGATTGCAATTTTGCAATATTTATTTGATTAACATAAATTTCAAAGCGCAATCTGATATTTATTTATAACAACTGCTTCGACTCCAAATTTACTGGCTACAATTTATTGCCTGATTTTTCTAGACAATTATTATTTTTTAAAAATTCATTAAATTCACATTTAATTTTACATATTTGTCAATCTCCTGCATTTCTGATGGTTATGATGAAATGTATATGATTATGTGGTGGTATGTTCATCTGTCGCCGTGATTATGTGTCTATGTGATTAAAATCGACGTGTTAAACCTTCGCGTGTATAAATGTCGGTGTGATGAAGTGTCGTTGTGTTTATATGTCCGTGTTTAACTGTCCTATGTTTAACTGTCGATTGATTAAGTGTAAAATGGTTCAAAATCAGTTTATTCATTTTTTAATAAACGAAATATTGAATAAGTTATTTGAATATTCAGAAAACTAAAGGCCGGATTTCAGTTACCTTTCAGTGTATCCTGTATAGTTTTTACCTTATTTGTCATAATGGAGTCTTGTTATTATACGATCTCTTCAATCAATAATTAAGGATTTCAAAAAATTTCAATCTAAATTTAAAATTATTTTTTTATTCTCATGGTACCCCATCAGTAACATTGCATTATTATTATTATTATTAATAGTATTATTATTATAGATAGATTACAATTAATCTCTTTTGGAAATCTATCAATAAAAGTTTATTTTGTTTTATTTAATAGTCTATGCAATTACATCCAATAATAATGGTAATTACGCATACGGTATTACATCACCTAATTTGAAATTCTGATGAACCCGATGTTTTACAAACTGCGACAAGAAATGATTTACAATCCTTGCTTTGACTTTTAGTAGTTTATGAACAAGTATGAGGTGTGTTAGCGAATACATAGGATAATAATGCCCACATTACAGGGGCAGTGATGATTTAAGATTTGCCAATAAATGCAATTCACTTTAAGATGGGATATTAATATTAATAGCAACACAATAAAACATGCATTTACATAATAACAGAAGCCAGATTTTACTGACTTATCTGGAAATCTTAAATCTATTCTACACGTGTGAAACAAATACAATTTCCTATTCAGAATATTATAGGTAAACTAATTCTATGACTAAAAAATGTGTATTCTCTCTACCATTGTTTTGCAAAACTTATCTAAACTTTACAAACGAGTTTTTCAATTATTTTTGTAAATCAACAGAGGATGTTTATTTTAATGAGGATATGTAAACCAACTTCCGATAAATGAGTACCATTTATCTAGTAAAGTACATTCATTTAGTTGAGCATTTTATTATATTTATTTTACCAAGAAATCTTAGAAGATTATTAGCGTTTAATTGGGGAAACAATTGCGCGAAATATTTACGCTGGTACTCTATTTGGAAGAACTAGGTACAATTTAATTTTGCAGTTTAATTTAAAAAAATTTTGTCACGAAACTATACTATTTTTGTAAACTATACTATTTTTGTAATGAAGGTGGTTCTATCTTGTTGTGGGAGTTCTTTTTTAAAAGCCTTGTCTGCACGAGGGGTTTCGGAAAAAAATCTAGGATTTCATTCCTCAATCAATCGTGAATTGGGTACCGTGACACAAAAGCATCAATTATTATTACCATTTAAATATTTAGACTCAAGCAAACGAGTTTTACATTTTACCTTTGTTGTTGTCAGTCACTTTTTTTCAATTAATTGCTCGCGATCTTTGTGGTTGCTACTAAGGTAAACAAGAGGAAAGAATAAAAAATATTTTAACCAATAAATCAAATAAAAAAAACAAGATAATCAACGAAAACCAAAAATAAACGATGATGGAAGCAAGATGTAACTTTTGAACAACATAAAGAAGTATTATATTATAAATGTTTCCTTTATTTACTGACGGTGCCGCTTAGTTCACATTTAAATTATATCTATCAAATACATATAAGTTTGAAGTGCTGCCGTGAATTTTTTTCTGAATAGGTATTGGGTGTAAATGGTTTCTTGATGTTTTATTGCCCACTGTTGTGATTATGATATTATCCATTTATTACTCGAAATATATTTAGTTTTAAATCAGCATAAAGAGATAATTTGGTATAGAGAAAAACGTATGGAAAAAATAGGGTCACCGTAACTGTTTTTGATTTTTGTAAATTGTGATTTATTCATCAGATTTACTAAATAATCAATTCGATAAAATTTTTTTATGCATTACGTCAGTAAAATGTTTTTATCGGACGAGTCTGTTATTCAACTCGTTCTCTTCTTATAATAACATCGACATTTAATCACACCGACATTTTAAAGATCCCGATGTCGTTGTGACTAAACTCGGGGTGATTTAATGTCATTGTGTTTATATGTCTGTGTTTAACTGTCCTATGTTTAACTGTCGCTTGATTAAGTGTCATATAACCATCAAATTGGCGTGATAAGTCAGCCCGAAACATACAAAACTTTAAAACAAAAACCTCTTCCGGGATTGGACGGTGTCTAAAAACATAACCGTAGTAGCCAACATTTCGTCACCTATCGTAAAGGACTTCATCAGGGTGCGAAACTTAAAACAAACAAAAGAAAGTTTAAGGTAGACAACCAAAACTTACTTTTTCGCCACGGTTCAATGACAGAAGACGTTTTGGAAGAAAGTGAGTTTAGTTTCTCATGTTTGTGGTTGAAAACCTTGAAAAGGCAAGAAAAGCAAGAGACGAAAAGCGTCGGAAAATGCAATCTGATTTAAAAAAATGCAAAAAAGGTAGTTCAACATTCACCGAAATTGAATATAAAATAATAATTAATCTTTGGAATAAATACATGCCTGCAAAGGAGGTGCAGAAGGATTGAGTGAAAGCAAGTTTTTAATCTCTCATTTGACAGATGCAAGCGTGTGTCCCGTTAGGTAAATGATACTCTACAGGGTGTAACATAATGAATTGGAGATATTTTAACTGTAAGAAGCTGAGCTCAAAATATTAAGATTTAACCCAAATTACTAATACGTACTATTACTCCAAATTGTTTAAGAAAATGATGAGCCACCGACCAGTTCCTGATAAGTCAGTCAGAGTTTTTTTAACACCAAATTGGAAGCGTGAATGTGGCTCAACTTGTTGAACATAATAAAATTTCTAAGTGGAGTGAATCTGCGAAACAAACAATTGACTTAAACACAAATACTGCAAAAATATCAAACCATTCGATAAGAAAAACTGCAATTTTAAATCTTGCAAAAAATGGCATCAGCGAAACATAGTTAATTAAACGAAGTGAACATGCAAATATAAATTCTTTAAAACCTTATTTGCTATTAGACAAGGACCACTATGAAAAAATCTTAAGACGAATGAGAGGAAATACATTATCTACATCTACAGCAAGTAGTGTTAGCGCTGGACCCAAGACTACTGAAAATGTTCAGCCAAATATCGTATACAATTGTACTTTTAATTATAATTGCAAATAAACTTAAAAATTGAACCTTATTGTTTTGGGTCAATTGAATGAATGATCTTGCGACATGATTTCTACAAAACTCTCTTGAGTGATTTCCGGAAATCACTAGTTTGTGTGGTATCTACGGTGATTTTCACTTAAGCATTGTGTGATTAGTTGTTAAAGTAAAAATTACAAAATTTGATTGGTTATAATTTTATGAATGCGATTTTAGGTTTTTTATGTGTATTTTAATTTGTTGCTACGTTCGCTAACTCATAGTTAATAAATGTTCATTTTCACTTCAGATCTTATAATTAAACCGAAAATTTTACCACTCTTTTTCACTTTTTCCTACGAAGGTGAAAATATCAAATAACTAATTTATTGTAAATGTATGCTATTCCAGTAATAAACTAATTGATAAGATTAATTTAATTCGAATGCAATTATTTTTTTCTTTAAGCAAAAAGTTGCTGAATTACAAATCCATTAACTGAAGTTCTTGCTAATCCTTAACACAACTGGCATTTTCACATTATTTTTAATATGCTCAAGATGTTATGTAGTGAAACTATTAAAAAGAATTTTGAGTGTAAATTATTGAATTGTAGGTAGTTGATCGAATTTATTGTCGTGATTTCAGTCTTGAATTAAACATATAACCAATAAAAAAATCAATCAATCAATTTATACTCACGGAGTATAAATAGTGTCGAAGTATTAAAACGCCAAAAAATGATTGATTTTTATTTTTGCGATGGTTAATTTTACTCTGTTAGTGTTCTCTGAATTAAGCCAGAGTTTATTGGCTCGTCTAAATAATAATTCATTCCAAAATACTAAGTCGAAATTTGCGATGAACATTTTGGAAGCATATTACTAACGAGTGTTCAAATAAACACTGGACTGCACAGGTCGTGGAATTGAATTTAATTAATTATTTTTACAGTGTATACAAATAGTGTACATAACAAAATAATTTGTAATAATAATAAGTTTTGCAACACAATAAGTTTTACAACACCTAGTGTCGACTCGTGTTAACGATCACGTACGTAAATGCATTCGTATTAAGCAACTATGTCGACAAACATCAATATCTATCGACATAGTTGCTTGAAATAATTCGCAGTGGTGTGGAACTTTGCATTAAAACGTGACATAAATATGACCTAAAAATTGACAGAAATGAAAGTTTTCTTAGATACCGTAAATACTAATCTAAACTTTGTATCAGAAAGAAAAGGAAATTTCAAGACCTACCCAGCCCAGTTTTTTATTTAAACACCAGGTATTTTGTTGAGAAACAAAACAAAAACATTTACATAATGCTTAGATTCCACAATGTTTTCACGGATAAGATATTAGGTTTGCAAATACTTACCTTAAATCGGTTTTGTATGGTAAGACCACCGACATAGTCTAATTGTGCATTAAACAACCACTTATTCCTAATATCACGTATTTAATGTGCGCTTTTGTTTGGTATAATCATCGTAATTTAATATAAAACTCGTCTGAATTTTTATTGAGTTTAAATGTTAATTGATAATCTTTTATACGTTCGCCAATAAGTATGTAAATATAACATTGATATTTTTGAGAAATAATATTTATATAATAGTATTTATATAATTAAGATTCGAGAATTGCATTTAATATTTAAAGTGTTAATGTGTTAATAATAGGATTAGATATTCTTTGATATTTTAGATTTCCATCTAGATAAACATTTTGATGCAAAGCCGTATAATCTATATTCCGCTGGAATGACTTTTCGAAATTTGCTGATCCCAGTTTTTAAATGAGTTTTTTATGTAAAACCTCATTTATATGTGTAACAATATTATTTTCTGTACTTTTATTTTATAATAATAACAGTAAACACAACTTTTAATATGCATATGTTATTTATTACCTATATTTCAAATTACAAAAATAGATTATATAATAATTATACACATAACATTCAGGAATATCTAATTCATAACTAACTAATTTTGAACTAATAAACATAAATAAATATTACAGTTATTTCCACGTCTTTGCGTTTTTTAAACAGATTACTTGTTTGTCTACTCTAATGCAATACTTGAAATTCATTCATGTCTTCTATACACATAAAATAAATATTGCTTCACGTCTAGATTAGTTTATATAGACATTGAAAACCTTGTTTACTTTGTCACTTATAAATTTTTCAGTAAAGCTTTCGATTAACTTCAAATCCGGAAATATTACGTAGATGGCTTACAATTTAACAAAAAAAATTGTGACATAATAAAGTACCTACTAATTAAAGAAAGTTACTTTAGCGCTTTACTTTCTTATTTTTCGAGTGAAAGTTTACCACACCGACTTAACTGTACAATTAATTTATGAATTATTTCAGTATTTCATTGTATAAAAATAAGAAACACATACACATCAAAATATTTTTTCTAATGCATCATGAATGTAAATAGGTAATAGTATTATTTCTGTATTAAGGGTGCAAAGCATAGGTTTTTTGTTTTCAGAATGTTACAGTGCTATACAATTCCTGACTTTCATTGTAAATTTGACGTTAGATTCTGTCAAAATTTAAAATTAATTAACGGAATTCGCCCCGAATGTGAACCACCAAGATCCTTTTACGCTTTGTTTAAAAAAGATTTTTTTTCACAGTGAAATCTTTTTGTCATCTTTTTTGAAAATTGTAGATAAACATGTTTTTGTGCGGCTAGAAATAATTCGCAACTTAATTCATCAATAAAAGATACAATTTGCTAACCTAACAATTAAAAATAATGAAAATCATTTTGTGTTTTAAATTGTTATAGTGAAATAAAACAAAAATTTTGATTTGTATCAAGTTAAAATTTGTTAGTCATAGATCCAACTCGTTGTGAAATGTTGTGTTTTGCTTTTTCAAACATTTACTTACAATTTTTTGAAAAACATTTTCAAAAAGTTAAATACTATCAGAATTCTTTAAGTAATTGGTACATTTTAAAAATTTTTTATAGCATTTTATTCTATTAATTTAGATATATTAGCACACCTGATATTGAATGTTATAAAAAATAGATTTGACAATTTTAAGTAATAATAAACTGCTGCATATTTGAAAATTATTGTAAATAAGTTGGCCATAAAAACAAATGTGTGACGTGGTCATGCCTTTAAACTAAATAAAGGTTTAGTTATCAATTTTGAATTATTAATTTTAAAATGGCAGTTTCTCACTAAATAAGTAAGATGATGTGTTTTGCAACTTATTTAACGCACAACCAAAAAGTTACCTCAAATTTGATGTTATGTATTTTCGACATTTTTGTTCGTTTTTTTTAATTTTTTTTTTCAAAGTGTAGGTTTTTCTCTTAGGAATATCACTGTCTTAGTTCTTTTGAAACCGTTTTGAAACACCTTGTGCATTTATTAGCGATCATGGATAAAAAAAAAGAAAATGTAGAATAAACATGAGGATTTAAATTGGCTAAAATTGCAATAACTTGAAATAGCTTGTATACCCCACAGGACGTTTTGAAATTTCGGAAAAAACATAATATTTTTATAGCACCTGGTATAATATCAAAATCATTAGTTTTACCAAAACAACTAAGACAGTGATATTTATAAGAGCAAAACCTACAATTTGAAAAAAAAATTAACAAAAACGAACAAAAATGTCGAAAATACATAATATCAAATTTGTGGTAACTTTTTGGTTGTGCGTTAAATAAGTTGCGCAGTGTATATAAGATGTATGTTACAAATATGCAGTCTGTGATCTTTAATATTGCCTTTAAAAAGTAGATTTTTCTAAATCAGTTTTCATCATTTTTTAGGTTTCACAGTAGCTACAATTTCAAAATATTTTTAATTATATGGGGAGTCCCACTTTCATGGACTACCAGTCGATTTTGACATTTTAAATGGAAACATATATTTTTTATTCTGAATACATGTGAAAAACTATGAGGACCTTATGTATACGAGTCTTACTCGAAAATGATACTTTCGAGATATCGAAAAAAATTATACGTCAAAACGTACGTCAATTTTCGTGTGTGTTTTTTAGGGGTTTTTGGTGCAAATATAAAATATGGAAGGTGATCAGTACCTTACAGTACTCCATGGTCAACAAGAAAAATATGTTGTTCCTGAGAATCACCACTTTGGTTTCCGGACCTGGTCATCAAGACCCTCCCGGATATTAGGAAAAAAATGTACAACACAATTTCACAAAACACAATCACATTACACACTTAATTAATATTATTACATGTGAATACTAGGGTGGGTAAGGGTTGGCGTGGTTTTCCTAAACCTTGAAGTAAATGCTTTGCCAAGACAAACCAATCCACAATTGCACACGGTTTCGTCACCACACTGTACAGGTTTATACTGATCTTCTGGGGCACCATACATATTAAATAAATAAATAATCGATTTTTAAACACCTACTTGGGTCAATATCGGCTTTTAGGTAAAAACATGAAGAGTACGCGACATTGAATTAATTAAGAGGGTAGATAATAAAAACGAACTTGATTCTTATGAAAGTTTAGAAATTTTTTTAAAAACAGAAATTTGCTTATGAATTATGTTGATAACGGTCCATTAGGATTTTCGGAATTATTTAAGCTTATCTAAGAATCAATTAAGTTTAACGATGCGTGATAAGCAGATAGTATATATAAGCTTTTCGTTGTTTTTAATTTTAGTATCGGTAACGCTGATGATGACAGCTTAGCTGTTGAAACACGTGTCCGAGTAAAGTTTTTGGTGCAATTTTTGGTGTTTTTCTGTTGGTTAAATAGACGCTACAGTTGGTGTTCCTTTCCTTAGATAATGAATATTAAAGAAATTAATTTGATTTTCTTTCCTTTCATCCTTTTCTTCTCCTTTGTATAACTACCTTTACATGTTTCATTCTTCTTCTCTCTTAATTCATGTTCTATATCTTGATTATATATTTTTCTTTTCACTATTGCTTCTTTTCTTTTTATTACCTTTTTCAACCAATCGACCCTCTTCCCTCTTTCCCCCAGCTGCTCTCGTCGCTCTCTCTCCTCTTCCCTCAGTTTTCCACATTTTTACTTATGTATTTGAAGTTCTCTACTCATCTCACATCCTGCATTTTATATCCTCGTCTTTCAACGAATATTTGTTTTCTCTTTCCTCATTCCTACCCTAAAACTTGCTATAATTCTTTTTTTCTTTTCATCCACTCCCTCCAGTTATATTTCTTAGTTTTTCCTCTTCCGATATTTCCCATTGTGCTTTCTTTTTTTTCTTCCTCCTCTTTCTTGCGCCTGCGAATCCACATCCCTTCTTACTATCTCTGCTTCTACCGATTTCCCTTTTCTTCTTATTCTTGTTATCTCTTCTCTTGCGCATTTCCTCTTTCGTAATATAACTTCCTTTCTTCTTCTCCATATTTTACCCTTTGCATGTCTATTTCTTTCCAGCACTCGTTTAATACCTCTTTCTATCTCTTGCTTTCAATTTTTTCCTCATACCGCAATGACCTTCTACCTGTCTGTGTTTTTATTTTTCTATCTTGACTTCCTCCTCCACTATGTATTCCGTGTTTCTCTTTCTAATCCTAGTATTCACTTCCAATATTCTTCTTGAACTCTTTCCAGCTCCATCCATTCTTTCCATCCCCATAATTCCGCTCCATATGTCAACTGATTTTGTATAAATCTACTTTTTAAAGACAATATCAAAAGTCGGCGTACTACACGGGCAGGCTGTATATGCATAATAATAACTCAAAATTTACAGCTCAAACTTTTCTTTAATTTGAAGTCATGAGAGCCTAATGTATTCGCTTTCATGATCTACTTCTGTAATGATAATTTTAAAATGTGCAACGTGAAACCTAGATTATTGCACGTTATTGTAAGAAGAAAAAAAGTTTTTACTTATATAATTTAAGATGGCGCCCATTTAAAAAAATTATTATCACTATCTCTAAAAAATGAAAGCAGGTAATTTCTTTTTTGAAAATAATTTCTTTTTTGAAAATTACTGTGAGTTTATACTTTATAAAACAAGCAACTTTTGTTTTAAACATTTTTCATAACTTTTACGATAACTGAATCATTATAATAACACAATAACTGGACATCATTACTCATTTAATCAAAATTATATCTTCGTTAATAACAAAGATATAGTCATACAATGAATCTTTATCTATTTGGGACACACTGTATGTGTATTGCGTTTGGTTGACGAATAAAATGTTTTTATATACGTAGGTTACAACCAGCACATTCATTAATAAACAATTGTGTGTGAAAAGGTACTTTAAATAAAAAGTGTGTAAATTACAATGTAAATTGAATGGGTTCATCTATTATGTTTCCAATTGCAAATTTTAGTTCTGACGCAGATAAAATATTGTATTTTTTCATACATTTTCGTGTGTGAATAGAATTAATTAGCACGCTGAACTATTCCTTTGTTTGCTAATGCATGAGTTGTATTTTTTTTTTATTAACTACCAATGTTCTGTACTATTGACACAATATGGGTTATTAAGGAGTGAAATATGAAGGGTGTGTTGTCGAACAAAGGATAGTTCAGAATTTCGTACAAAATGATGATTTAAAAATATTGTATGATAAATTTTATATTTCTTACTTTTATAATGTGGAGCCATGCGTTTTTGTCCAGTACGAATTAGTTAAAAAACATTAAATATGCGTTTTTTATTAATTGTATTGTTGTTATTACAGGTGCTTAGCTTGGCTGCAGTGTTCGGACCGGTTTACTCTTACGAGCATTTTAATCACTCCCTTTCTGTATCCCGTTCAAAGCGTAGTCCAAACAAACATCATCGGCATCATCAAATGCACGAGTTTTGGTGAGTTATGTACTACATCAAATGTACATTTGTTTATAAATTATTGTAAAGGTATGACCCATTTTATCAGCATGAGATTCCATTACCAAATGCTGGAAAACTGCTAAGTCCGCGTGAAAACCAAGAACTTTTAAGAAACGAAACACAGCATCGAACGGCGGTCGATTGTTGTCCATCAGTATTAGAAATGGTAGAACCGGAAGGTGGTAAAAATCAAGATGACCAGTACGTGGAACTTTATCGCGATGGAAAAACCGTCAACGTTTTACGAACTTTCATGTCATAAAGACATAGTAGGTAAACCTTGTAGGTTCATGGACAAAAAATTACACATTCAATCAAAGTGTGTACAAAAGTATAGTTATACGTACGCATTAGTAAAAGATCCTGGAAGGCATCATCATCAGAGACCAAATTATTTTCCAGCATTTCCTTCAACGGATGGTGCGACTTTTACTTTAGATTATATTAGAGTACGTAGTGGATGTAGTTGTGTAGTGACCCCCAATGCTAAGAAAAAACGTGACAGAAAATTAAAAAGAAGAGGTGGTAAAGATGAACCTGATCAATGAACTATTTAATTAATTATTTTATTATACCAAAGGGGAGCGCATATTGTAGACGTGGAAGTCTGATACTTGTGTGACTGCTTGCATTTAAATGCATTTTAAATTATTTATTTCCTTCGTGTGTATTTCGGATGTACACTCTTGTTCTGTTATATGTTACCACATAATAATTTTATAATAATTTATATTATTTTTTATACAGAGTTTTTAACAAAATGTTTAATATGAATTACCATATCCTTATATTGGATGTAAATATTTTGTAAATCGATAGTCGTTCTGCATGTTACTGTTAGCGACCTTTTTCTTACTTAATGTTTTGTTTATATTTCTGTAAATTTTCAAACTCAAGTATTATTCGCTCTAAAATAAGTTGGCTTTTGTGTAATGTAATTTTACCTGTGCTAATGCAATGATAATCGTATTATCATGATATTACTACTACTTATTGTTACCATAAGTGTCTGTCAATAACTAGTATATTTGCATGTTAAAATGTATCTCTGTTAAACGAAAAGGCTGAAGGTAAAAATCGTAATCAAATTTTGTACTGCATTGAATTTACCTTTATGATGGATAACCAAATTTTACATATTACACAAACACAAATGTAAATATACAAATAATTTAGGTGAATTACATTATAGTGAATAAACTAACGCCTCTTGTACTGACTTCATTTTGTTCTATGTTTTAAAATAGGCACTGGAGTTCGTTGGTTAAAACGATCTTGGATTATAGAAATGTATCTTCATCACGCAGTTGATGAGAAACTTGATTCTTTCAATTTTACAGAAGTAAAAGTAATAGAATCTTAAATAAAATGTTAATTATTTATTTAAAAATCGGTTACTTGAGATGCTTATCAAAAAAAGGAATAAAGAAATTTTTTAAATTTCTTTTGCAGATATTATTAATAATTTAATTCTGTGTATATTCAGAATAATTTGTTAGTCCGTTGTCTGTGGACAGTATGGATTAAAATTTAAAGTTATGACCAGTTTAACAAAAAAAAACTTTCTAGAAGCATACATACTATTAATACAACGACCCATTTTTAAATAAAACACTATGATACCTGTTTAGAAATGACAGACAGTTCAGCTAAAGTAATGGTAGGTATTCGATTATTGACAGAAGGGTTCGATTAAATTATGATGATATATAATTGTTGAAGAGGTAAATACGTTTTCTTAATAATTACTATGGTAAGAACTTGAGATGTAAATGTAAAAAGCGAAAAATAGCGAAGTTTGTTTTCAACGTGGAATATCTTGTTTGACCATTTCGTTTGTTTCTTCTTTATCGAAACATATTTTTTTGCTCACTTTTTGCTGGTGGCAGTTGGTTTAAATTATTTCAACTGAATTCCTTTTTCCCTTGTCTAATAATGGATAAAAGTCCTTTTTACTACACTATTTTAGTATCCAATATTTAAACATCTTAACTTAATCAATCAATAATCTGATGATGTGTTAATACATCTGAGTGAATTATTAATTTACGAATTATTAAGTGTAATCTCATCAAGATATTCCTTAAATCATAAATGAACCATTATGAAATAAATAAAGCATAGAAATATAAAATTTCTTTTATAACAATTATACAACTACTAGGTACCTAACCATTTACTAAAAAACAATTTAATTAATTTTCTTAAATTATACTTCAAATTAATGTTTAAATTTTTCTTAATGAGAATTTAAAATGTTATGGTGCCCATAATACACGATTATTCGACCAACCGACCGTGGACTGTCGTCGTTCATCAACACACACCTACACTTTAACTGAACGATTTTAGCCGCAGTTTTCGGCTGAGATGAGATAATTTGCGGACGTTTTAACTCATGTCAATACACACGTTCAATCCATGATTGACAGGCATCGTTTGAAAACAGAGTGTGGATTAAATATAATGATAATATCTGAAGAACAATGTTTATTAATTGTGGTTATATTATCACAAAGGATAATAAAAAAAGGAAGAGAGCGTGGGGGAAAAATGGTTAAAAAACCCTAGAATTTGTACCACATCGAATATATTTTTATTTGCATACGTTGCATCTTTTACGTTCCATAGACATTTATGTTTACGCTCAATTTCTACAAAATCGATAGGAAAAGTGGGATGATTTCCTAATGTTTACTTGTAATTCTTTTTGATGTTTTTAAGAAAGCCGAATTAGCTACTACACACGTTCAGTTTTACAAAACTGACGGCGACTGCCTGTCGTTTAAACTGAACATGTAGCCGACATTGGCCGTCCGGAAATTGTCGTACGGAAAACTGATCGTGCATGGGTATCTGCATGTGTATTAAAAATAATAACGTACTGTTTGTTTCTAAGACTGTAATTAAACAATTTTGGCCAGGATTCCCATTTCATGTGATGAGAACGTATGCGGCATTTGTACACAGGTAGGACCATTAAATTTAAAACAAAGGTATATTTTGTACCAACAACAAATATAACTGATTGATGACTGATGAGCTTTGGGTCCAAACGCACTTCGGCATTTCTTACATTACTTACACTTTTTAAAGTAAAAATTGATTCCAAATGTATTGTTATTGTAATTCATTTAAAGCTAGGAATTCTTAGATGAAATTTGGCATTTTTAATTTACTACAAGAACATTAGTTAATTAATTAATTCCTTTAAAATAGCACGTTATTTTAGACTGTAACTATACAGGGTGACCCAGGAGTTCGTAATTGGTTCGTAACTTTTTTGTTATTGAAGATATCGACATGCGGCTTTTACCACCAAGTAAGCACACTTATGCTACACATCCTAAAAATATTTTGATTATATACAGAATGTTCCCTATACAGGGTGGTAAATCAAAGTTATGTTTTTTTTTAATTGAACGTAATTTAAACATGATTAGTTTTAACATAAAAAAATAATGGGAATTTGTACAGAATAATATGGGTCTAGCTCTTTTCGTTATTAAACCTTCAGTTTAAAAAATGCTCACATTTTTGATAGATCACTGCCCAGTAGCACAGAAAATTTTAGAATAACTTGGAGTTTTAATAAATATTCAAATTTTGATTCACAATATATACTGAGTGTGCTGAAACGAAAAAGGTTAAATAACTCTTTTCTTATAAATGGAACACCTTGTACTTCTGTTCACGAGTCGACTAAGTATTTCATAAGCTTTCCACTGATATGCAGTTTGTATGGTGATGTTCTATTTATAAAAAAAGAGTTATTTAACTGTTTGCGTTTCTGTACACCCTGTAGATTGTGTACGTAATGTACATCAACATTCGAGTCTTTTTTAAAATTCGTACTTATTCTAAAATTTTCTGTATCTAGTTTGTCGGAAAGTATTCATGGGCTGTGATCTATCAAATGTGAGTCTTTTAACTAACAAAAAATTGAATAACGCTGAAACGGACAGAGCTAGACCCATACTATACACAGACCTATAATTTTATTATGCTAAAACTAATTATGTAAAAATATACAGGGCGGTCTATTTAAAAACATTTTATTTACCACCCTTTAAGTTTAAAACTTTGTATATAATAAAAATATTTTTAGAATTTGCAGCATAAGTGTGCTTATACTTGGTGGTGAAAACCGCATATCGATATCTTCTATAACAAAAAGTTATAACCCAATTTCACATCCCTGGGTCACCTTGCATGTGCATTGTATTTAATTTTAGGAATAACTAAATTTGTTTATACTTACTGTCAATTTACATTTATTACTGAATTGTAATAAAAGAAATTTGGTGGTCTGTTTTATTATACAGGTACTCTATGTTTTAGAACACATTATTGTGCAGGTAGTTTTAAATTACATACTTTGTCGCATTTTTCTTGAATATGCCTCCGGAGTTGCCTAAGCAGTTGATGTTGATTGTGCTGCCATCTAGTGAATGTTTACCATCCCTTCCACCGAATCCCATAGCCTTAATGTTTTTTAAAACGAATTTTGTACCAATTTATAATTTGGATGTTTATGATTATATTACATTTGTTAATAATATTGTCAATTTCTGATACATTATTAAATTATTTTTGTGACAAATAATATATCTGACCTTGACTTGTCTCATTATTATTAGAATTTGGAATTAATTCTGAAGATTACTTAATTAAAGTCGAAAAGTAGTGTCTAAAATTAAAAATCATATTGGAAATTGACAATATTATTAACAAATACAATGTATTTTATTTTTCAAGTATTATTGAAAGTTCACTAGTTAAGATTAATAATAAAATAGCTATTTATTATTTATTAGACGCTCTCGTGGCTAAACATTTATCTTGCGACTTATTTGCTGTTAAGACACGATTATAAAACATAGTTTTATCCAACACCTCCTTCGTAAGATTTCTTAAAAAATCATAAAAACCCGAACATTGTAAATGTTAGTAGTCTATGACTTCATTGCCATGTTGTTGTGTTTGTTTGTTGACTGCAAATTACATAGTGTTACAAATTCCAACTTATTTTTTAAGTGATGAGAAATTTTTAAGAAAAACTTAGTTCTTTGTTCCCCAGAACCCATTCGTAAAGGGATTTAGCTAGGTTAGCGCATTTAAGGTTGTTCAAGGTGGTAAAGGTGGCAGAATTTAGGTAACCAAAAATGAACATTGAAATGCAACAAATATGATTTTCTTAACGAGACGGGGAATCGTCAAGTTATTTATAATAACTCTACTCTGGGTAGAGCTACCTGTGTTATCTGTTATAGCCTATGTGCTCAATTGTCTTTGACAACTTTAAAAATGAGTGATTCTTCGGCAAAACTGCAATGTTTTTGATGCGTTTGTGGAAAATTTACGTTGAAAGAGAGCAGAGTCAGTATAAACGAGATTCTAAAATGCAAAGAGTATTTCAGCGAAAGTTAGATCAAAATGTGTCCTCGGCGCCAAAATTGTTGGGAAAATACCCGACGGAGCATTATCGTATTATAGTTTCGAACATGGTAGATACTTCCAACAGGATAGGGGTATCTATGCTCCTCAAAATTCATTTTCTCCTACTACATCTTAACTAATTTGAGAGCTAATGACGATCGGAGTCGGACGAACACCACGAACACTTTGTTCAAGTTGCCATGCCCATGACAATTAGTAAACTATTTGTTTTTGTTTCATGACTTCTAGATATTTGCGTAGGTAAACGGTGCAAAGATGCCAATTCTATTTGTTTTTAAAAATACAAAGTGAAAAATAAAATCTTGTATGCACCACGGGGTTACTGAATTATTGAGCCCGGAGAACCATGAATCCATTTTGAGGGCTTTAGCACTTGGTGCATAAATAGCTATTATAGGTCATAACGTTAAAAGCTTGGAGCGGAACGGTCTAGATGCCCTTTAGTACTCACCGCCCCCGCGGGTGATGTTACTTCAAAAAATCGTAAAGTAGAGTTTTCCTTACGCAATTTAGTTGCTGCTAATTTACACTACGCTATTTTTCTAGTGTATAAAGTTGGCATGTAACGAAACAATTGTTACTACTAGAAATTGCTCTTTTAAAGTTAATAGTTAGTTTATTGTTTAGAATGTCTGTTTGAATTGTAAACGCAATTTTTACTGTTTCAATCAGGTGCGGTTGGTTTTGATGGACAAGTAAGTAATACAATGTGCCGACTGATCATCGGGACCCAACAGAGCTAATTGTACGCTCCTTCCGTTCCATGCAATCATTTTTCTTGCCTAGAAACTCACTTTAGGCTCCCTTAATGATGTTTCAGATGTTTGACATGAAAAAACCGCGAAAACTAACTTGTATGTTTTATGATTTATTGTGTTAAGATAGGCAAACGACAGTATAACCCACATTAATCTAATATTGTCATTCAATAGATAACTGACATTGTATGCAACTGTTGCACGGGATTAGCTGTTTCCATTTCCATGTATCACGGTTGCATCCAATTTTCAAAAACGTATAGTGTAAATCTGAAATCACTGCATAGTGAGGTAATGACGAAAGGGTACTGATAATTTCATATATCTATTTATTTAAATTAAACTTTGAATGTTTATTTATTTTATTAATACATCGATAAAAAACAAACTTCTTGATCTCATCTTCCTTTTAAGAAACGTTAAGTTCAAGCTGCCTTACTGTATGCTACAAAATTAATCTAATTCTTAAACCAAACTAATAATTTAATTTAGAATTTAATTTAATTTAGAACAAATTATAACACAAAATTGGTGGATCGTGGATGTGATAGATCCTTAAATTGAAAACCAATTGAATGCTCCTCAAACGGATTTGTGAACCATGCACAAAATTAAAAAGTACACAGCTGATTATTTCTTTGCGGGTTTGTTTAATAATTTCAAGATACTTGTAAGTACTAAAACAAATATTTAATACCAGGATTAATAAAGTTATGATAACATTAAGACTGCGAAATTTTTTTATTCTACACCTATTCATTACTGACATTACTAACCTTACTTTTAACACATACAACATCATACAGATACCCACTTCAATTAAAAGAAATTGCTACTGTACTATACTATTAACTATGAACAATTGGTCTATATTTAATTGTACTGATACCTTAGAAGAATTGAATTGTACTTGCATCGAGTTCTTTGTATTTATTTAGAGTATATTAAGATTATATTACCATTCCATTTTATAATATTGCAGTTGCACTAAGTAATGGTAAAACATGGAGTTAGCATCAGAACAGGCAATGGTAATCGATGTTCTACAAAGACATCAAGTCAAAGCCCAGAAATTCTAAAACCTGCCGAAGCTAGATTGAAGGAATGGGAAACTCAACCAGGATTTTACACCGTTTTATTAGTAACTTTTTTAATCTACATAAAATATAACAATTCATATTTATTTTTAGAATATAATCGCTAGTCATTCAACTGATTTAAATGTTCGCTGGATCGCAGTACTCTACTTCAAAAATGGTGTTGATAAATACTGGAGAAAGAATGCGCCTAAGTAAGTACTTTATCCTATGTATTATTATTTTTCTAATAATAAATTTTGTAGCGGCATATCCGAATCGGAAAAAGTTAATTTAAGGCACAGTCTCCTTAATAATTTTCGAGAACCAGTAAATCAAATTGCTTTGCAGTTGGCAGTTTTAGTATCAAAAGTGGCACGCTTTGATTGCCCCAGAGAATGGCCAGAGTTGTTTCCAACTTTGCTCCAGGGAATTGAAAATCAAGATTCTCTAGTGCAACACAGGTCATTATTAACATTACATCATGTCGTAAAAGCGATATCTTCTAAAAGGCTTGCAGGTAATTAATTTTTTTATTGTCTACATACAATGACACAGTTGAACATGATTTATCCTTAAGTTTTTGTACGCCAAACAAATATATGTTTGAGTTCTCACCATTAAATCGCTTTCTTCAAAATTTCTTATAAATATTCAATAGTGTTCTTTCAATCTTGGAAGTAAGCTGGTAAATACAACAAGAAATTGCCAATTCTTTTTAATTTTGTATTCCAATCAAAATACTTGATTATAGACGGTTTGTAAATCGAAAGTCAAATGAAGGTATAATTTGGAATATATTCTTTTTTTCTGGAACTGTATGCTACCTAATCCTAAATCAGGAACTGTAGTAGCTGTATTTAGTTTATTTAATATCAAATTCAATAGTGAAAAAGGTACTGACCTTTCCTTCTTGAACCAAAGGAAACGGGTGCATGGTCAATTACTATGACCACACCGTTCTGTTATGGTTTTGGAAATTTTTTGTCAATTGGGGACACAAATGTAGACTAAAAAAATATCGCAACTATTTATTTGCACAGTTTTATAATGTGTCGCCAAGTTACTTTGCTAAGTATATATAATTATTGCTCTATAAAAATTTAACATGCTAAGTAAAAAAATATAATCTACTATATAATAAAAAATTAAATGTTCATGTGATTTTCATAAGCTTCCAATTATCCGGCAAAATGTATTAAAAAACTTAAATCTAAAAAACTTGATATTATGATACATTACCTTTCTAAAATATATACTTCCAAAAAACTACTTAGCAAATAATTAATATACATGACAACTCGAATTATTTAGTTTACAAAACAGTAAAAAATACATAGCAAATAATTACGACCCAAACAATATTCTGTAAAAACAATAGAAAAAAAATAAATGCTTAAAATATTTATTCACATTTATATCTGTGACTTGAACTCTAAATTTTGGGGAAAAACTTTAAACAATCATTTACCAATCCAATATATTGTGGAACGTTTATAAGGGAATGAAAATTTTATGCTGTCTTCTACTTCTTTTTAAAGATTAAATTTAAACCAAATACAATGTTGTATTATTTCTGTAAAAAATACTCCTTAGTTTTGTTTAATCTTCATTGTAGCAAGTCAATCAATGATTTTAGCTCAACCAGATAACTTCTAAAATTTAATTAGCTTGTCTTGTGTATATGGTCTCTAATCACATTTACAGTTTGTTTACCATTTTTCACTCTTAATTTTTGTTTCTTTAGCTTCCTCGACAAAATTGCGTTTCAGTTGGGAGCTATGCAGATTATGATCCAACACGTAACCAATCCGAATTCAAATCTCGGAAACGACCTAAAAATTTATCAAACTGTAACTGTTCAGATGTATAATGTTGTTACCTTTTACACAGTTCTAAAACTTTTAATTACAGTTCTGGATTACAGATTAACACATTTCGTGATAATTTTTGAAAGTGTGCGCATATATGCAGTTGTAATTGGACTCGTCAATTGCTAGACATACCTCATTAATAGATTAAGTTTTCAATACATGACATTTTCGTTGTTTCTAGGAGATCGTAAATTATTCCAAGAATTCACCGCGAGCATATATACTTTCATACTCTATCTGTGGAACAATTTCACCGAAGCGTTTCTAAGAGACATAGAACAAAATGCTTCTTCAGATGTTATAATAGTAAATTTAGAAAAGGCCTTGCTTACTTTGAGGATATTGAGAAAATTAACCGTTTTTGGTTTTTACAAACTTCACGATAATGCAGATTGCATTAGTTTTTTGAAAGTTATTTTTGACAGAGCTCGAGCAACTTTAGAATGCCGTAAGTCTATGTACTTATTTATTATACGGAAACAAGATCAGAACATCTTTTACAGGGAAACAACTAAGAGGAAAAGGGATATACGTTCTGGAATTGTGCGAAAAGTTTATTATTCATTTAACAAAGATATTGCTAAACGTGTTAGATAATCATCCATTTTCTTACGTAGACTTTATCAGGCCTACTTTGGAATTCACAATTTATTATATATTTACTCCCGCCGGGTCGCAATATATTTATGAACGTTTTACAATACAATGCTTTAATCTTATAAAAGGAATATTACTATGTGCTGAATATAAACCAGCAAAATTCCCGAAATGACTAAAGAACCTGAAACATTAAGAGCACATCACCTAAAAGTAGAATTTTTCCAAACCAACACTCTTACCGAAATCTGTAGAAAGCTTGTATCGCATTATTTTTTATTGAAACAAGAAGATTTGGAGCTGTGGGATTCTGATCCTGAAACATTCGTAAACGACGAAGTTGGTGAAAGTTGGAAGTATAGTCTTAGGGTATGTATAATTCGTTAACTTAACAAGTGATAACAAAATAATTCCAGCCAAGTATGGAAACGGTGTTTGTAACAATTTTTCACGAATTTCGGGAAATGCTGGTTCCGGTTTTATTAGAAATGATACAGGAAACAAATGGAATTGTTGGTGTCGACGATTTGCAGGGTATTTTAAGAAAGGATGCTGTATATAATGCTATAGGCCTTACCGCTTTTGATTTATATGACGATGTAAGTGTCGTAGTCGTTACTTGCTATGTTTAATATGCATTTTAGGTAGATTTTGATCAGTGGTTAACCAATACGCTGATTCAAGAACTTAAAATAAATCATAATAATTATAGAATTTTAAGAAGGCGTATTGCTTGGTTAGTAGGGAACTGGGCTGGTATTAAATTATCTTTAGAATTAAGACCTGTTTTGTACGAATGTATAATAAATTTGTTAAGTCCAGAAGAAGACATGGCTGTGAGATTAACTTCTTCTACTACGCTTAGACTTGCGCTAGACGATTTTGAATTCAATTCTGAACAGTTTAAACCATACCTAGATACAGTTTTCAACTTGCTTTTTTCATTATTAAAGGAAGTGGTCGAATGTGAAACTAAGGTATTAATTTTTTTTAGTTTGACACTTTCGATTTAATAATTGTTTTAGATGCACGTTTTAAATGTAATGACCTCAATTCTTGAACGTGTCGGTCAAACAATTCGTCCCCACACCGATGCCCTCATACACTACTTACCCCTTCTGTGGCAGGAGTCTGAAGAACACAATATGTTGCGTAGTGCTATTGTATCAACATTAGTGCAGCTGGTAAAAGCGTTGGGTTCAAGTAGCGCCGAACTTAACCCATTCTTGCTCCCAATCATTCAGTTGGGCACAGATGTAAATCAAGGAGCGATATTGTACTTACTAGAAGATAGTTTAGAGCTTTGGTTAACGGTATTGGAAAATTCTACTACTATGACTAATGAACTTATGCAGCTATTTCATAATATGCCCCCGTTATTAGGTAATAATGTATGGTTAAAAATATTTCTAATGATTTTATCGTTGTTTTCAGAACAATCTTCCGAAAATCTTAGGTGTTGTTTCATTATAATATTAGTGCATATGTTGTTAGCGCCAGAGTTGGTAATGAAAACACATGGTTTTCAAGTGGTAACTATGTGCGACAATTTAATATCTGATTTAAAAACTGAAGGAGTTCTTATATTAACACGTCTTTTGGAAACATTCATACGTGCTCTACCTCAACTTGGATCTGAAACAATCAGACCTATTTTACCTCGAATTTTTCAGTAAGTGTGCACATTTATTTATTTTTTTGAAATCCGATAAAAGATAGTATGTAGTGCTACAAGTATGAATTAACAAATTAAAGATCATTAAATTAGTCATCTTGATGACTTAATGTGTAGGGCCCCCCTACTTCCGGTTCTACATTTTGCAGTTTGAAAGTAATTGTCAAATAGTTTTTAAAAAAATGGGAATCAAAATTCAACGGAGAATAAAAAAAATCAATAATGTACCAGAATGTTACTTTTCAAATAAGAAAGTTGCTGTTGAATTCTAGTTCAACGAAATAATTGAAAGTATCACTCATTTGATCCGAATAAACAAATAACATACTTTAAAATTATTTAGTAGTAATTACTAGATCTTGAATATGATTAATCCAAGTAAACAACTATAATTTAGGTGGTAGATCAGCTGCTCTGAAACTTCTGACCAGATCCAGACCTATAGGCGTGAACCGATTGTTGTGAAATTTTTAGTGTGTACTAAAGGCAATATACCACGTAAGATGACATATTTTTAATTTCCAAAAAAAATGGAAAGTCAAAAACGTGCCAAAATTCTTACGAGTGTTTTTTTCCCAATAAAAAATGTATCGTCTTGGATGGTATGTCTTTAGCACACACAAAAAAATTCAAAATCATCGGTTTACGAGTTTAGGCCCTAATCTGGTCAAATATTTTGAATCCATTCAAATTTATCGCCATAGTGCGGATCAACTTGATTGGGCATAATCGATATGCTTAGCACCGTCACCCACCAAACGTATTTCACCTTTCCTCCGTAACATAAATATCTAATCAAAATCCAAACCATTTACAGTCATTCACTGTGCCGAGTAGTTCTGTTAAGTTGTTGACCAGCGGTCCTATTCTCGAATTATGCTACCAATTCGTTGGACGACTTTCTATGTATTATAGAATTTCACACAAAAAATATCATATGCGATAGTTAGTTGCTATTCTCGAGTTACCTATGATGTGCAAACTATAGTGCGAACTCGATTCTATTAAAAAGTTTGACGACATTGTAACAATTTAGTTTTTGACGTTTTTGTGTTTTAGGTTAATTTTCATACTTATTTATTTGTGACTGATTAAAGACGTGATATTTTGCAACATATTGATAAAGGTGATACAAGCCTGGGTAGAATATAGATAATCATACACAAAGATTTGGAAGCATATCAAGTACCCAAAAAAACGTTCTTCACAAAAATTCGATTCTATATTAAATTTAAACCAAAACTAATGATCATTTTCTTCTTTCTATTTGTGTCCATCCATTCCTCGCCTTCTCTACTTTCTTCTAGTATATCTTTTCTTTTTGTTTCATTTCTCCTTATCAATGCACACGTCTCCGTTAGGTGTTGCAAGTTTTCTCACCCGTCACTTCACCTCCCTACACTTTCTTTTGCACCTTCTCACTAATATTTATTTTCATTCCCTTTTTCTTTGGAATTTCGAATAGGATTATATATTTTTCTTTCTGGAATTCGAATCTACCTACGTGTACAAAAAATTTCTTGCATTGTTTCTGTGATTATGGAATTATGATTAATCAAAATTCTGTTGAGTTTAAAAAAGTAAATCACACAATTTTCTACTGATATATGGATATATCTCACGACTTTCGATCGCATGATCTCGAGAATGGGATCCCAAGGAAAAAAATTATGTCTACTCACGTTGCAATGTATAAATGTCTGTTGTAATATGCATTCAGCGTCATCAGCAATCAGTTGTTTGTATAAAATATAATTTTCTATAAATTATATAAAATTTGTTAAACCCTGTTTAATAAATATGCTTTTAAATATGAGTCTTACTTGAGCTCATTACTTTCTTCGTTTTTAGATTAATTTACAAAGATCCAGATGTAACTCCTATGATTTTGTCTATGTACCTATCAATTCTGGCTCGGGTTTTACTTTCATCACATGGAGTTTTTGCTGAAACTATCAGTGCTATATCTCGAGTTAACAATGACTCTGAAGAAAACATATTGGGATCAATTTTAGACGTGTGGTTATCAAAAATGTGCAACGTTTCTCAAGTAGAACGTCGAAAACTTTTAGGTAAGCATTCAAATATTATTCCGCCGTTTTTCAAGGAAACTTTATTGCACAGGTTTAGCTCTGGCAAACTTATTAACAACTCAAAGTAGACCCGTTATGACAAGGTTCAACAGTGTCATTTTGAATATATTGGAAGCTTTAAATGATTCCACCAAAACAGACGATAATGGTATTGCAGTTGATTCGTTGGTTCTATTAGAAGGACAAAGTCCATCCGATTTTCAAGAAGACAATGATAACTACTACGAAACAGATCATGATCATAGGAAAAAACAACTTATATTGTCTGATCCGGTTCACTCAATTGTGTTAAAGGACTACTTTCAAGCACAAGTAATTATTCTTTGCTTCCTCTAACATTTTAAACTACATGATTAATTTTTACAGATGCATCAATTAAGAAATCAAATTGGACAAACGCAATACGAACAACTTATTGCAAATGGTTGAAACGGATACCTTGTCTCAAATTAACGAATATTATTTTGCATTATAAAAATTATACGAATTGTTTTAATGTTGTTTACAGTCACCCGTAAATTGTGTTACTGTAAAATGGAAGTGTTAACTAATTCAAAGCAATAATCCATTATACGTTGCTTTTAACAATAAAACCAGTGTAATTTAATTATTTTTTAAATACTTATTACATTACGAGATTGAAGCAGAAATAAATTTAAGACTGAACTTATATGTGCAAGCATATAAGTAACATTGTAAAGAGATTTATGGTTTCATTGTAAGGATAATGCAATACGTATAGAACATTATTTTAGAAATACATATTGCCAAAACGTTATTAATAGAATATTATAATTTTATAAACCATCAACAAATCTAGTTTTATTGTGAGGTAAGCAACTTGTAATATTATATTTTTGTGTTTCTCTTATTTTGGAACATTTTCTTAATGTTGCGGCTCCAATTTTATAATTTGAGTTTACTGTGTGAACATCAATTACTACACTGTAACGCATGCATACTACAGTTTAATTTCGTTTTAATCGACAGTATGTAAACAATTCAATTACGTTATCTATATTATGTATAATAAATACATAGTTTTTTGTTTAAAACAATCATTCCTAAACATTGTTGAAATAGTCAAAATCTTCGTTAAATTAAAATTTATTACAATAAGAAATACTAACGATGGAAATGAACAAAGGTCAACTACAATGTTTAACTTAAATATTTATTTTCTGCCTACGCTAGTACTAAAAATAGTCCTCGTCTGTCATCTCTCCAGAACCGCTATCATATTCCAAATCGTCGATGTACTCGCTGAAATTAATAGTATCTCCTGCTTGGAATTCTGCAACCTGGTCTACAGGCAGATAATTTGATTTAACAGTTGTTTCTTCATTGCCTTTTAAAACTTTTTCTGTTAAAGGTGAGCCAAATTGCATTAGCTTCTTGTTTAATAATTTACTTTTATGTTTGTTACGACGTTTTTCCATTTCTAGTTCAAAATCAAACTTTGGTGGTCTGAAAACATTCCAGAATCAATGTGAATGGAGTAAAAAGGGTAACGAATGTTACTTTTCACCATTAGCGTAAACTTTATTTTGAAGATGGACTATATCATGTCTGATATCAGCCAACAAAAGTAGCAAAAAATCAAAATTTCCTCTTTCACCTTTCACTCCTCTAGGTCCGCGTTCTCCAGCATCGCCTTTGGGACCTCTGGCACCTTGAGGACCAGGGTCGCCCTACAAAGTTATGCATTTTCAATAAAAATAAAGTAATTTATCAATAACATACATTTGGTCCCCGTTTGCATTTACACTGTGCTGTCTCATCTCCTGGAAGAGGTACAAAAGCATCCAACATTGAATATGTGTAGTCTGGATTTCCTTGGGTTATTGTAGTTATGCTTTCAGGTCCTATAACATTATATTATTAACGTTTTATTTATTTTTTTGTACAAGAATCAGAATTATACCATAAAATCGTTTTTCGAGGAATTAAGAAAGCAAAAGAAATTAAATATAAGTTTTAATAGAGCATCATAATAATAGATGAAGTAAACATTGATTAAAAAAATAACAATTACAAATGAATTTAATGTAGAAGCAGTTTGAAACAATAGTTGCACTATAGCGTATTAAAAAACAAGTGTCACAATAACACTTTGTCGCACGAAAAAAAAGTTTGCAGACTGAATGGTAGGAAAGTTTCTAAACATCTTGAGTGCGACATAAAGCACGTTTTTCATACTACTATCATTGTTATTTACTCTAAATTTGTTTATAAATTAAGAATCAAAAATTTTATGTGATAGTTGTAACATTATAAGTTTAGATGTGCTCATCAGCTTTGATTATTAGAATTTATATAATTCTTAAAACAATCGCGGACTCGTTCAAAATCAATTAGCAGAGCGTTTTTTTAAGTACCGAATTTTTTTTTCAAATAGGTTAGTGTCATAATAAATTTTTTGTTTCGTTTTCACAAAGGTTTTCACTCAATTTTGGCATTTTTGACAGACAGTTGTAATCAATCAAAAGACCATTTTAAAATAGCGAAAAACAACTGTACTCGATTTTCTGGTCACGAAGCCATAAAAAATAGATAAAATGTTGAATACTCCACTATTAACTCTTTAGGAATCGGCAGATTCATTTTCTTGCAACACACTGTACATAAAATTATTTTTAAGTGGGTTACATCCTTTCTGGTTTGTATCTTTGATAAGTCATGCTGTAAATATACTGCTAACCTCAAAAATTATAATTATAAATACCCTTTTCAATAATAAATTGTAATGCTTTATTCGTAGCTCTTTGATTTATACGCATTATGGACGGTTTCAAAGGTAAGTAGCAAAGTTGCATTAAAATAAATATCATTATTTTTTAGTTCTCTCACTACGAATTTCGTCAAATCCTGCTAGACATGAATTATTTGCTAAAGAACATGTAGTGCGTAATCACACACCTGACAAACCACCAGACAGAACTTTGTTTGTGTTAAATGTTCCACCGTACCTTACAGAAGAAAGTCTTAAAAAAGCTTTTTCAGCTGCCGGTGCTGTACAAAGTGTTGTATTTCAAACAAAGCCGAGTCCAAAAGACTGTAAGGATGTAAACATAGGAGGTTTCAAAGTAGCATATGTAGTTTTTAAACAAACGGGTTCATTAAGGAAGTCACTAAATTTGAAAAGTTTAGAAGTAAATACAAATACTTTTGTGACTGGAATGAAGAAATGGATGATGGAATATAACAATGCAATTTGTGATCAAGTGGTGATGGAAAAAGATATATCTAATTATTTATTTAAATTTGATAAGGAAATGGAAAAGCAGAAGAGACAGGGTAATGACAAAGACGATGGTGGGTGGACTACAGTGACGAGAAAAGGAAAAAGTAGAGGATTAGCACGAAAAGAAAGTATTAGAAATAAAATTAAAATGAAAATTTCTGAACAGGAGAAGCGGAAACATTTGACTGATTTTTATGTATTTCAAAAGCGAGAATCAAAAATGAATCACCTTGTTGAAATGAGGAAGAGGTATGAAGAAGATAAGAAAAAAGTAGCTGCTATGAAACAATCTAGAAAGTTCAGACCATACTAAAATTAATCTTGTAATTTGTAAATTAAGTTTTATGGAAGAAGAAATATATTTTATAGTTTAATTGCTTAATCTTAACCTACCCTCAAATTAAATCAAATCAAACTGTCAGTATTGTCTTGTACTTTATATCTATAAAAAATTAGTTAACACAAAATAATAGGTACCTATTAGTATGAAAGTACATTTATTTAAATGAGTGTCTTTATCTAAAACAGACGAAATGATTTTTATTAGTATTGTTATTGAAACGAATTGCTTATTTTATTCTATGAGTTGTGTTTGTGTCAAAACGGAATTCAAAATAAATTTAATTTTCCAATCACTTCAGCTTTCAATCAGTTGCTACAGTTACAACCTTCTTTGTACAGTCTGTCGTTACAGATTGGTTTTGTGATGCGTGTGTTATTTGTTTTTGTAATAAACGATGGGCCGCAAATATACTTAATAATTGACAGTTTTCATCGTCAAATTGCTAGATAATAGAATTTCATTAAACAAAATGTACTCGAAAAAATAGAAACTTCTTATACAATTATAAGTGA
The DNA here is from genome assembly GCA_030710515.1 of Abscondita cerata. Taxonomy (NCBI): domain Eukaryota; kingdom Metazoa; phylum Arthropoda; class Insecta; order Coleoptera; family Lampyridae; genus Abscondita; species Abscondita cerata. Next base: position 128,305 of record JALBCR010001212.1, read on the forward strand.
CCATTTCACTCATAGAATATTTAACCAATCAATAGTGGGAATATCATTCAACAATGGAAACAAAATTTCAAGAGAAAAAATTGACTGTCAACATTTTCTCGGAGCTTGTCAACCAATAGAGAATCGGTACACAACGTCATTTATGAGCGACAAAATATCAATTGCCGCAGTCACCCTAGTGAATAACAACAATAAACGTCATCCGTCAATTAATTTTTAAAAGTTATAAACGTATTTTCGTGAAATAGTCTTGATGAACATCATTCGAGTTTAGATTTTGCCGGGAAAAATTTACCGATTGTAGACTCAACTTCTATAATTTTGCTCATGACATTGATCAAAAATCACTCGATTGAATGTCATTCGCAAAATTGCTATGCGAACTCTCGTAACAACTGATAAATTTTTCCGGCAAAATCTAAACTCTTATGATATTATAAGTGACAATTTAATTCATGTATAAAAATCGCATATGCCGGAGTGTAATTGTCACTTTGACATCGGCAAAAGTTACCTGCAACTTTTCCAGCGACAAATACACTAAGTAGTGGTTTTTTGACTTAGATTATCGCGGTCTCCATTGATATTTAAAGTATCTGACAGTTTATTCAAATTAAAATTTATATGTATCCAAAATAAATAGTTTGACGTGTTCTAATTTTCGTATTCATTAAAAATTGTCCTGTCGAATTACACTCCAGGTTAGTATTTTAGCGAGTAAATTTGTGTTGTTTAAATTCTATTTTCTTTAGCAATTTGATTCGAAAAACTGTCAACCTAAAAATGCTCTACCGAATGGCACTCGAGAGAATTTTTGACCGAGACCGAAGAATAATTGACAGTTTTTCTTGTCAAATTGCTAGACAACAGATTTTCATTAAACAATCCAAATTTACTCGGCAAAATACAAACCTCTTGTGCAATTATAAGTGACCAATACACTAGCGTTTTTTTCACTTGGTATTTTTCAATCAATTATCGCGGTCTCCATCGATATTTAAAATTACCAATCTGACAGTTAATTCAATTATTCATTAATAAATTTTTCTGTCGAATCACACTCGAGGTTTGTATTTTAGCGAGTAAATTTGAGGTACTTAAATTCTAATCTGTTTTATTTAGTAATTTGACTCGAAGAACTGTCAACGTTCATAATTTAAAGTTGTTAAGCTTTTAGGTGGAAAAGTGATCCATTGAAAAAACATATTTCCAAACAGTGGCGGCTTGTCCATATGGTCATTTGGTCAATGACCTCCCAAAAATTTTGACAATATATAAAAAATATTCATTATTACGTGTTTTATTAAAATAGGTAATTAAGTCGCAAGTACAATAACTTAAAATTTATCGGCCGTCGTTCGTAATTCATCCTCTTCAACCTTGGGCTGGCGGTGCGAATTGTCCTCATTGAATTAGATCTACCCGGAAAAACTCGAAAACGTGCAGCGCCCGAATAAACGCGAACGTCCGAAACAATAATCAACTTTGGGTCATGAGCCGATCCCGCAGTTTACGTTGACTTCGTATAGGGTGTACAACTACGCTCGATTTTTGATTCGATTTTCGCGTGTTTTAAATCAATTTAAGAATTTATATTGATATGTTTTACTGTTGTTGTGTTGTTTTGTAAAAATACTATTTTTGATTCGCGTGCATGCGCTATAATAGAAAATGTCGGTAGTGCAGAAAATTAAACAACTAAAAGTGCTAACAAACTTAATTTTACAAAATTAGTTGAGTTCAAGGCAAATGGTCGTCCTTTGCCAGAACTAAGTTTACGACAAACTAGCAAAGACAAAAATAAAGATGTTCATCGAAACTTTCGCAAGGTAATGTACGATTTAGCTAACTGGATATGTGGTTGTGAAGTATCAAATGTATTTTACTGTTTTGTTTGTTTATTATTTTCTAAAGACTCGTCAGACTCGCTATAGTGCAAATCCGGTGTAAGAGATTTAAAACATTTAAAAGAGGAAATAAAAAACATGCTTCGTCTGCAGAACACATGAAATGCTCGGTAAATTTTGCAACCGTAGGAAATGTTGATATTCGTACACAGCTAGACAATGCTTACAGAAAATCCCTTAGAGATTTTAATGAGAATGTTTCGAAAATCGCTATATTTTGAACAGAATTGTAGATTGTATAAAATTTTGCGGTGCATTTGAGTTATTTATATTTTTTAAGTATGTCTATTTTTAAATTAATTTTTGACCTCCCAGTATGATTGACCACGAGCCGCCACTGTTTCCAAAGATATAAAATGATGAAGCTATTTTATTAAAAAAAATGAAATGAAAATACATTACAGTTTTGCAAGATATATTTCTTCTTCAAAACCGAAAACTCCTGCTGCGCAGTCGTAAAAATTTCGGTCGCAGCAAGCAGTCGTGCATTACCTAACCAGTATTATTGATAAGTCACTATGCACTAATACATTACTGTTGACTATGTCAAATCACTTGCGACAACAATGACTTTATTTTATTTTGTAATTTTAAACCCATCACCAAGACTTATATCGGTAAGTCACTATGCAGTTAATACATTATTGTTGATAATCCTGTTCTTTGTCGGTAGAATGGTATATTCTATTCAATATTAAAACTTATTTGGTTGTTTAGTACTGTGTTTACGTGTACGTATTAAGCAATAAAATCTTAATTATTTATTTATTCGTATGGTACCCCAGAAGATCAGTATAAACCCTGTATAGTGTGGTGACGAAACCGTGTGCAATAGTGATTGTCTGTCTTGGCAAAGCATTTACTTCAAGGTTTAGGAAAACCACTAAAACCTAAACATGCTAACCCTACCCACCCTAGTATTCACATGTAATAATATTAATTAAGTGTGTAAACATTATAGAAGGTAAATAAGAACATAAAATATAACAGCACAACCATTGCATATTAAATTATTAGTATTGTATTGACGAATTGCCGGAGGATTAAAAATATCAAATCATTTCTCACAGCGAATTTGTCTTAAGATTTTAAATACCAATTGTAACTATGGATTTCTAAGTGTATAAAGTATTCGGAAAATTGTCAGCAATAAATGTAGTGTGCTAGGTGTATTAGTCATTTTATATAATTCTGTTACCATATTTAATTTTTTTTTTAGATCGCAAAAAGTAATAATTTCAATGCCAATATTTGAAAGGATTACTTGAAATTACTGCTTCCTTTCACTGTCACTTTAATCAGACCCACATGAGAAGGATTGCGGTCATTGATTATGCCTTTAGGCGTAATATACTGTCTTCATATATTTTGTAATCAAGTGCGATAAACAAATAATAGTACATACATGAAACAAAAAAAAACAAATTTTCGATACATAAAAACTAGTAAATATAATTAAATTTAGTTGATATGATTAATGATTAATATATCTTATGAAACTAAAATTTACCTGAAAACCTTCTAGGTCCCGCTGGACCAGGCGGTCCAGGTGGTCCTGAAGGACCTGGAGGTCCTGATGCGAAACTGATAATCTGGACAGCTGTACTTAAAGCGGTTACCTAAAATAACACGTTGAGATTAATAAACGAATCCTAATTTAAGTATGTGGAATAGAGATGATCATAATTAAAATGAATTATATGAATTAATTATTGATCAGCGTTCAAATCTTGAATGTTTAAAAAGAAAAAACAAAACATGAAGTCAGCCAGTTTATTTATTAATTTAATTTAATTATCAGAAATGCGACGTTTCGCTAATAATAGAAAACATCTTTTAAAAAATAATTAACTAAATACAGTGCGCCTCAAGTGTTGGGTAGGAAAGATGCAGTTTTGGTAAATAGTCAATGATGTACAGAATATTATTCTTATTCAGAATAATTTCCGTTATCGTGAAAGTCACAAAAAAATTTTTGAAACAAACGCTGCCAGTTTTGTAAAGATAAACTTGTTTAATAGGCACCATCTTAGATTTTATAATAAAAAAATTTCATTCTTTTTTCTGTTTTCAATGATGTTAGACAATCTAGGTTTCGGGTAATACATTGTTATGTATTTGAGAATTATTTAATTACACGTTACACCAAGTAGGCCATGGAAACAAATTCATTATGTTGTCATGCCTTCAAACTAAATAAAAGTTTGAGCTGTCAATTTTCAGTTATTAATTATACATAATGTGTATGCATGGGTCTTATTGTAGATAAAATAGTAGATTATTTTACTAGGAGTTAAACAATTATATTTTTTAACTCCAAGTGAAATATATTATTTTTTCTGTGTTTATTGCTAGTTTTCATGTGTGTAACTTAAGTTTTTAAAATCTTTTTGAAAAATTGAATTCGTCCGATCTCCCGAGTATTCAGGCTTCGGCAAAGATAATGCAAAAAATCAATTGCAATCGTGCAAAAACTAATTATCCGACAGGTTGGACAAATGAAGTACTATTAAAACCCCATTATGTCCGGAATTTGTTCACCGTACCTCCAAAAATGGCGGCTTAATTCATTAAAAAAAAAAGTCGCTAGTTTTTCGGTTTTCCCGGAAAATAAAAATCCGATCAAATCGTGCTTGTGCTCATCTTGTTCGTATTTTAATTCTTTACAACGTTCCTATTTTGGTCCATTAACATTGGTTTATTAGTATTTAGTCAGGAACCCAAAAAACATGTTTTTTGCACTAATTTGTTAATCACAAATTAATTATTGACAATCGCGTGTTGGCTTTAAATCCAAATTAGTCTAATCATTGTCCTTGATATGATGGCACATGTCTCTTCTTATTAGTATTTTTGTCACAAAAAAAACCTCTATTGATTGGTCTGTATATTGTTAATTTAGTGAGAAACCGACCATTTCACAACTAATACTCAAAATTGAGAGCTCAAACTTTTATTTAAATTTAACAAATAAGGCGTATCACGTGACGATGATTTTTGGTCAACTTTTATCTTGATCGGAACATAAATTGATGCCAAAGTCAAATTTATAATAAAGTTCTTAATAAAAAACCTATATGGTGCGGACTTTACTGGTCACACTGTATGTATAGTGCCGTATTTAAAAACAAGCGTTTTGCTGGAGAACTCCACATTGTTCTGATACTAAAAAACGTGTAAAAGAGTATCGAAAGTGTGCAGCTGTATAAAACATATTGCTCGAAAAATAAAATCAACGTCTAAAAGCATCGCAATTCGTAACTGAATATTTTTGATAGAAAAAGTGAAAAAAAACCGATTCGTTGTAAATTTTAAAATCGAATTATAAATTTCAGTAACGGCCAACAATTATTAAATGTATTTAATTGGTAAACTATTAATACTACGCTACCTACTACTCCTACGTCCGGACAAAACGAGGTACCGCGCGCGCACGTTCCTTAAAGACAAGTTGAATATGAAAATTGCGTTTTCGAAAAAAATATTTCAAATGGAAGATATAGACAATTTATAATAACTTTCCTTTTATAACTTTTTTTGTATAATGAATATTAGTGGAGATATTGTTAGAACAATTAGTGCCACGTGATAGTCATATTTCAGTAATTACTCGTTGGATCAAAAAATAGTTTAAACAAAAGTTGCGTAGATAATTAATTATTATTTATGAGATGTGGAGCAAAAAGTAACTAGTAATTCACTCGTAAACGTTAACTGTGAATCTACCTCGTATAAAGTAGAAATTTAAATGACGACCATAGTAAATAAGTTTCTCTATTGGTTACACAAACTCTGTACTAATCAACTCATAATTAAATTTGAATAAACAATTTGTTAAATTGGAAATTCGTTTACAACCAATACTTCTTTACTTAATTTGACTTAGTCATTAGAGAATTGAATAAAAAGCTTTTTGTCGATTGTCATCCAATACCTAATTTTATTTTATTTATCTTTGAAAAATGAAATTAATCAACCAACACATGATTACCTACGTAGTATATTGAAAGCTGTGCAGTGTAAAAAGAATAATTTTAAATTAATACATTCTTTTTAAAATTGTTGAAATACCTTTTCTTGTACATCTTTTAATTTCTCATGTAGCCGTACTACAGTTTCGCAGCTGGCATAGCATTTATCTCTCAGAACCGCTTGTGCTGATCCGTCTGAAGAAGGATTTGTCGATTCGCACGTTCTGTTATCTTCTCGCAATCTAAAGCTTTCTCTGCAAGCGCATCTGTATGTTCCCACTTCGTTTATGCATTCTTGGTCGCAATCGCCGTTCTTATCCAAGCATTCATTTATATCTATACATGAAAAGACAACTTTAAAATTTTTACTTAAAAAAGTTCGTTTAATGACTGAATTACAAGACAATGATAGAAAACTTGGAACTAAATGGGTCGTTTGAAAGGACTTACCAACACAAACTGGCGTAATTCCTTGTTTTTGATTGTTGGGATTGAACTTGTAACCATCAAAACATGTACAAATTACTCTTTGTAAGTATACTGTACACTGCTGTTCACACAAATTCATAGAACACGGATCTTGATTTTTGTGAACACATCTGCAATTAAAGTCTCGAATTAATTAATTTCGAATAAGTGGGGCAAATTATTAGCACTTTTCGTTCTATTAATAATTTTAGAACACAAACATATTCCAAATGGTAGCTATGGGTTCGAAATATGCTTAAAAACCAAACCTAGCATAGGAACGTTATTACGTTATCCGATTTGGAAAATGTAGCAAAAGCTTTTCTATTTTCTGAATGGCAGTACTTAAGTTTTATTAACGCTTCATTGGATTTTTGCGTTGTAAAACAAAAACAAAACAAGGAAATAAGCTTCTATTTAAAAGATTTCTTTTTAAATACACAATGTAAGAAAACTCTTAAACTAGAAAGGAGCAATACGAATTCATTAGTACGTTTCATTCGCTATACGTTTGTTGTAATTTTCCTTCAATTTAGGATACAAATATGAGTGCATATGAACTGAAAAACTTTGAAATCAGAAATTCTTTGACGTTTATTGGAAATCCATTTTATCTTTACATCTATATCGTTTAGAAATATATTTTTATTGTGCTCTAGTTTTTAGATTTTTACCCTAAACGCTAATTCCAAATAATCACTGAAGAAAATGTCAATAAAACTAATAACTGAATTTGAAAATAATCAATAATTTTACTTAAAATTTTAAAAAAGTACAGTTACGTCTGAATATGTTCGCAATTAATGTGAGTATATCAAACACTCTTATGTAACAAATTATTTCGTTGATACACAGAATAAAAATATTATCGAAGTATTGTTGATAGCATTCTATGTTATGAAAAATTGGACTATCTTTCAAAATAATAAAATTAGACACAAGGAAGTCTTATAGAAACATGAGTTTATTTTGAATATACATCCCCGAACACATTAAACACAGTGCTTCATTTACAAACATATAATTTTATGACTCAGCATTTTTAATCGCCCAGTATATTTCAAAATAATTTCAGAAACTAGCGTTTGTTGATGTTCCTAGGCACATATCAGAATATATTTAAACTTTCATACTGCTTTGCTATTGGAGAACGCCTCGAATAGAATGAACCATCTTGGATCTAGAATTAAGAAAACATAAGTATATATTTGCTTACAAACATAAAATATTGCGAACAATAAGTGTTCCTACTCCTAGGTGTCGACTCGTATAACGTAACACGTACAAAAATGCATTTGCATTAAACGCAACATCTGTCGACAAAGTGCCTTTAATAAAATACCGGGTGCCCATTTATATTTTCCCCTATTTTAACTGCCTATAACTTCTAAACGGTTTAGGATAGAAACATGCGGTTTTCACTGAAATGTTACATTTTAGTATAAGTTTTCTTTAAATACATTGATTTTTTCTATCGACTTCAAAGACGTATATTTGTTTGTATTTTGAAAGGACTGACTTTCACCTATCCAGCGATGCAAAATTTTTCGAAATCGGTTAGCAAATGACCGAGTAATTAATTTTTAAAATGAGAGATACAAATCAAAAATCGTACAACAGAACATCAATTTGTTCAGTTCTTGTAAACATAGTTTGTTTTGGACACTTAAAATAGGGGAAAATATAACTGGACACTCGGTATTACAAATTACGTATACGGCATCCCTAAAGTACCTTATTCAATATGAACCTTTTCTTAAAATTGCAATGATGTAAGAAATAATGATGGATTTTGTAAACAAAATTTAACAATATTTACCATAAAAATTAAATTTCCGCGTTGAAACAAAGTTTAACGTAAAATTTGACAGAACACTACTATTGGCCAAACGTGACCTCTTGTGATGGCATTATAGAATTCGGATTAGCGGCTACTTATTAATGTTTGGGAATAGTTTTTTTTTAAATTAAGTATGAATTTAAAAAAAAACCGACTTTATTTTTATATTTTGTCTTGCCAATAAAAAGCACTGTTCGTTGCGGTAATTGTATGGTTGCATCTAAATAATAATCCAAGTGTAAAAAAATCGTAGACACTTTTTGGGGTTCTTGAGAAGCAACTTTTTCTTCTTGATTTAATATTGTAAAGGTATTTCAAAATTTGGTACATTTTCTAGTTGTATACAAGTCGGTGATGCTACTTACAAATTGACGCTTGCACTTTGATTTCTATTACGTAACCGTCCGTCACCGAAGTGGACTTCCACCCGTCATAACGTTTAATACTTAAAATATTTGCCCCAAAGTCCACTAAAAGAGAATTTTGCAACATTGAAAAAAATCTTTGACAATGTAGTTTTTAAAAAATAACTTGGATTGTACATTTCCGTTGTCTAAGGACAAAGTATTTTCGATAGATTTCCATCAAGTTTTGAACATTCATGCGATATTTTAAGAATCTGCGAGAAATTAATTTCCATTTTTGTCGATTCGTTTAAAGTTATTTTCTTAATCCCTGGATCAAAATAAATTTCCTCTCTTGTGAAATTACAGCCCTTGCTTTGCGTCCGGATGTAAAATTACAAAAAAAAAAATCGCCTAATCAATTTGTTGTTTTAAGAATTCTTGGTGTCTTTGAACCATTTATTGTAATTTTAAAGAAGCTAACCATTTTGTTGAATTGAATTATAGAAAATGGTTGATTGCATTTTATTTTTTTAAAATACAAAAATTGAATAGAATAAGATTAAATGTCCAACATTGCAAGTAAAACACACTGTCTATGTAGGTACCACTTTTGTACTAAGATGTTGAGTTTCATGGGTTCTGGTGTACTGCTAGTAGATGGTAATGATTCAGGTAGTTCTGGATTTGAATTAATCGAATGTGAACAGGAATTTGTGGGATTTGAACAATGAATCTCATTCAATAACTCGAAAAAATTAGGCGTGTGGTCCCACGTCCTGTTTTGTGGTTATTGTCTTTTGCCTTCCGATAAGTATTTAGTAAACTATTCCACTTATTCTGCACCATTATTGGACTAACTTCAAACTCCATATTTATCAAATCGATTGCTACTTGTTTTTTTTTCGGGGGTGATTTAAATCTTCCATATGCCCACTCCTCGATTTGATTCATAATTTAATTCAGCAGTAATTCATACCGCAATCCACTCTCTGAATCTAAAATTGTTATAGTATGTACGTCTGTCATTTGTATCCAAGTTACAATTAAAAACAACAAACACGCGTGTACAATAAACATTAATATAACTCCAAAACTTCTACGCTACGAAAGACCGCCAAGCCGAACTACAAAAGATTGTCTTCTAAGGGTAATGGGAAGTCCGATTTCAAAGACTACCAAATTCCAAGGAATCTTTTGACGTCAAGATAAGCTGGCAACCGCTATTCTTAATGAAAGGAAAGCACCAGTTTCTGAAACTAAGCAAAGCAATTCGTCATCTAGCCAATTTGTCATCTTATCCCCTTCCCTATATTTCTGAAGAAAATGGGTTGATTGCGAGGTGATGTATTTATTTAGAGGCTGAGTTGGCTTAGAGATTTCAACTCATCTTGTTAGTAGCTTTTCAATGATGTGTATTACTTGACTTTCAACTAGAGGGCTAAGTTTTCTGAGAATCTATCATATTTTTTTAGCTGTATTATATAAAATGCTTTCTGCATGAATCTGTAATAAGAAGTATATCGGTTTGTTATTGTATCCTATGGGTTTTTCAACAACCTGTCTAACTCAGTACTATTTCTCTCCGATCTCAATACTGTGAAAGTGATATCATTGGGTTGATTTTGTTATAGATCTAATTCGGATCACAGTTTGTTTTTTACTACTCTTAATGTTTCCTCTATTTCTCGACTAACCTTTCGTATTTGTGATACAGCGCCGTTTAGCATAAAAATTGTTTTTAAATTGTTTGGAAAATTGTCTCCAGTAGGTACTCTTTTTCGTCCATCGCACTGATATGGTCCCGTTTGTTATTTCTTTATATTCTTGGAGTGCTCTTGTTTTTATTGTTCTTTATCTTAAATGTGCTTTTATTTTTCTATGAATTTAAATTTTTTCTTTTTATAAACCATGGTATTCTGTTGTTGCTTTCTTTGTTTTGTATTATAATGCGCATTATTAGGATTTCTTCGCTGCTTCTCTTATATATTGATCTTTATCTTGTTCCAAGTTTCATTTATATTTTTAGTTTAATGTATTGGGTTTTATTATATCTTGGCATAGCCTTTTTGTAAAATCGTCTCATAACGATCCTATATTGTTTTTTATATGGGTGCCTTTTTCAGTTCACATTCATTGTTGATGTTATTGTATTTCTTTTCTGCAGGGTTCATGGTCATACCATTTAAAGTCTGAGTTGGATGTATGTTTAGGTTTGTTGTTGAATATTCTTCAAGGACCTATGCTCTTGAGAATTTTCGAGTGTATATGTTTGCATTAATCTTATTTCTATTCAATTTACGTTCGTTCGTCCTAGTAAACTGTGTGTTTGTTCACATTTATTTCACAATAATCACTGAGGTTGATGTGAGTCACATGCATATTCTCTCTTCTAATGCGAACACTTTTGTGCTTTGTGTTTCTTTGATTCAGGTACCCCAACATTTTTATAAGAACGTTTAAATTATGTACCGTTATATGAAGTTTTATATTTATTATTTAAACCAATTAGTATTAGTATAGCAAAATATAGTCTATTTTACGAATTTCCCTATTGTTTATGTATTTATTCGAAAATAATTAAAATAATTTCGAAATTCATAGAATACCTGTACACCTAATAGATGCGAATGCTCTAGTGCCTCAAGTACACTTAATATTTAGGTGAAGAACTTTAAAAAAGTAAAATACCGTTCTACCTTATGTACCACAACGACAAACAAAATAACAACAAATCGATACACAGAATGAATAACACCCTTTAGAACCTTCAATCAATTCAACTACCTATCTAAACACCTAACAGTGTAATGCTGATAAAATCAATAGCAAACGAAATGTTAATCACAAAACCAGAAACCACATTAAAGTCATTAAATTTAAAAATAAAATCACATTACTTACAGAGATATATTTTGACAAACGCCATGTAATTGTAAATAGTATAAGGTACCTTATATTCATGTTTTATACAAAAAATTATAACTTTTTTGATAGACGAACAAATAGTGTAAAGTTTAGTTATAAGGCTGAACAAAATAAATAAATTAGATATTTAGATGTGAACAAGTAGTTTAAATATCTGAAATGCAGTTCTTGTTGGTAAAGAAATGTGTAAGTTTAGCAGTAGATACTTTCATAACGGCAGAAACTTCGAAAAGCTATTGAAGTGGGATACAGAACCTTAGAAATCTTGAAACTGTGCCAATTGACAGAAATATTATGTATTGTTGCCTGCTTTTGGGATATGTAGATAATTTCTTAAAAATTAAACAACAATGCCCCGGCTGGTATAGTGTGTCGACGATAAATCGAAGGATCTGTTGGAGACTACTTCAAAGGGAGAGTATTAAATTAAAAAAACAAAATTTCTACACATCTTGTCCTAAGATACATTTCTAGTTTATTTCTAAATTTCTCTTGGGTTAAATTCAGTACAACCCAAAATGTAATTCGGACTATAGTATAGTTTTCGAGATTAATGATTTTTTTAAAATAATAGTCAACCCCTCGAAGTTTGGTCAATGTTAAAGTCAAGTTATGATTGTTATGAAAGTTATGACTTAAATAAATAATAGCAGCAAATTTGTATTCTATTTTGTTTCTGTATTGAATTGTTCAATCCGTATAGTAAGAATAACGAACTTTTGCAGTAATTTACCATTGTTAGTTTTTGCTTAAAATACTACAATTTTTAATGACATTAGAATTGATTAGTTATTACCTGCCAGCTATATAGATGTAATCGTTACAACAATGTTTTCTGATACAATCCATCCATTCGCCTTTGATGTTACATTTGTATCGCGTTGTTATTACATTGCTCGAAGGGCATTCTAATGTTTCCGGTCTGAAAAAGAAGAGTTGTTTGTTAAAACAAAAAATCGTTTTGTTGTAAATTTTTATCAGCATACGTATACTCATTTTAAACTGTATATTATCTCTTTTATTTTAAAAGCTTTTGTAACAAGATTATAATTCAGTGGTATTAGAATATAATCTACCTAAACAATAACCTACGGTTTTACAATTCCTTTAAAAAAAGAAAACTTAAAATTTTAATAGTAGGAAATTGTTTGTGTACCCTTTGAAGGGAGAGCAATACTACAAAAATATAGTCATTTTCTTTACCTTTATAGTTGTGTACTGATCTTAAAATGTACCAACGACACCGACATTTCTCTTAATTGTATAGTAAGTTTTTATTTTTCCTTTTGCAAATATTTTTTCCAAGCTTAACGTTTAAGATTTAACTGCCGTAAACTGACATTTGGCTCAAAAAGGGACTTAAACTTCGAACAACTATTCAGGACGCAGATGGTAACTTGCTAATAGATTACATAGATTGTGACATCGCAAAACTAATCCGGAACTAAAATATGTATTTATTACGCAACCACAAATATTTGTGTGATTAAACTCAGTAATACAAATCTATTTTCCGTAATTAGAAATATAATTAAATCCCTGTTATTTTCATCTACATTTTAAGATACAATTAAATTTAGTTAAAATAGTATATTATGCAATGAGTACTTTTGATTGCTATTAAGACACGAACAGGAATTTTGGAATTGATCGGAAAGTTTCATAACAGAACTTCACTAGACATATGAATTTGCAAATTTATTTTCTCTCGCTCGAAATATACGAACTGATCAAAACAACAACAACCTAAATCAACCGATATACAGTGCCATTCAGTACAAATAAATGTTTAAATCGTTTTTAATTGTAATTAGATGGCAGTCTTATTTTTTTTTCATGAGAATAATGTCAAATGAATTTTCCTGGTAAAAAAGAGCAGAATACACTTAAAGTTTGCTATTCCTTGTCTTGCTCGTCGCCCGAAAACCCAACGGAGAATTAGATCATTCGGTGTATCGCAATCCCACTCATACTTTCCAAGGTGTATAGCATATTCCCAGTTTATGTGTTTGAGTGTACATAGGTGAAACTGGTCCCTTTATTAGTACCCGTAATTCGGAACTTGACCCTTGTGTTAAGGAAAAACACGTTTTCAAACCTGCCGTCGCTGGGAATCCATCCACACATGGGTTATAAAGTCGATTTTGATAATTCCGCTTTGATTGCCAATCTCTAACGTTACTCTATTCCATCTCCTTCAGTATCAAAGCAAAGCTTAACAATCCGTGACGTAATATTATACCACAATGTTTTCCTAATTACCCACACTTCTTTTAGTCTTACTGTCTTTATTGGTTGAAACAGAAAATTATAATAATGGTACACGAATAATGACGTGCAACCGTTGGTTGTTCGGATGCAATATACTAACAATTTTGTACTAAAAATCCGTATTACAACTTTTAATAAAAATAATCATCAGAAAAGGAGTTACTTCTAGAAAATTTACAGGTGTGACTTGTATTGGCAACCCTATAAATAAAAACCACCAAAATAATTATAACAATTTTGATTCTTGTACAACTGCTTTTTGACAAAACAGTGTCACAAAAATCGACATTATACATACTCAAAATTTCATATCATAATGAACGCGAAAGATTATTATACACTTTTAACAACAAAAACATTCGCCTATAGTTCGTGATTTAAACTTCACATACGTAAGTGACTAGTATCCTATAGTGAGATTCACAATGAAAAATAGCTATCGGGCAGCGTGCAACTGAATAACCGTATTTACATAAAGAAAATGATCGCGAAACAAACCATCACGGTAACAGAAATAAAATGATACATATTTAGTGTGGGGTAAAGCACTCTTTTTGAAGTCCTTCAAATGCTGATCAACCAATAGCGAAGCACGTGATTTTAAAACTTCGTAGGTTGACTGTTACTTGTTAATTGTTAATTTGTGTATAATCTACATAAAAGCAAGTCATAGTTAATGATTTATCTTCAAATCCCTTATGAAGTTATCATTCGTCACTCAATGACGGATGGTCTATAAAATATCTGAGACAGCAGTACTTGTATTTTTCGTATATGTATTTATATCTGTTTATGTTATATTGCAGATATTGGATTTGGGAATTAATAATAACTAAACTTGAAACAAAGTTCCCTCACATATATTCTGTCTTATTTAGTTTGCTTGTTTGCTAAGATTTATCTACAAAAGAATGAGATAATTTCTGAAATAGCTGTCATCTAAGTGGTTCAAACAATTATATTACATTGCAGTTTCATATAATATAAGTACCGTTTGAACCGCAATTATTTTGAAAAGTATTATTCATAATGAGTGTAAACTGCACTGTCCATTTGATTGTAACGATGTTAAAACTTTAATATCAATATAACATATTATTATATAAGATCTCATTACTTAAAGTTTAAATTACATATGAACTGTTACGATACTTGTTTCAGAGAAACATAAGTCACATAGTTCTTTACCGACAGTTACAAAACAAGTTACGATACACCATTTATTTGTATGTAAAGACTAAGATAGATTTATCTTCACTAATTTTTTTTTTTTTTTTTTTTTTTTTTTTTTTTTTTTTTTTTTTTTTTTTTTTTTTTTTTTTTTTTTTTTTTTTTTTTTTTTTTTTTTTTTTTTTTTTTTTTTTTTTTTTTTTTTTTTTTTTTTTTTTTTTTTTTTTTTTTTTTACAATGAGCAAGTTTTAGCGTCTGTAATATTAACTCTGTTTTTGTTGTAGTATCTTAGTGATATTGATTTTGAAACATTTACTACTAATATAGAAAAAAATGTATATGGTTGACTAAATTAAAATATGTTTAAATAAACGTTTCAAATTTTTATAAAATTTCCTTCCAGTAAATATTAACTTCTTTCAATTTAAAACTTATTTCTGAGTTATACAGCTACACAACAGTTACTTTTTTCAATGTTTAAGTAGGTATATTTGTCGATACCAGGTTTATAGAAATAAGCAAAGAAAGGTTTGCTGAAACATATTTGAGTATGAGATTATCGGATATGTCTACAAAAAGTATAAAAGATACGATTAAGCAAGTCTAAGTTTTAAAGTAAACGATTTTAATGACAAATACTTTTGAAGTAAAATTACCTTACATTTTTTACATTTTATTTTAATTAATATGAAATGTTTTTAAAGTTAACTGGTAGTCGACAAATTTTATGATTTATGTTCATTGAGTTGTTTAATCAAACTTTTACAATTAATTCAAAACAAACAAACATATTTTTTTTTGTTGAACTCTATTTTCTGATGCTTCAAAGTTTAATATAGTATTTAAAATGTATACATTTATGTTTAAATTTATTTCAGGAAAGTACCTACAACATAATAAGCTATAATTAAACACTTGAAGCTCGAGTTTTACTAACTTTGTAGGGTTGCTAATTCGTTTTCAGGCGAAAAATCGCGTATACGAGTAGAAAAATTCTCTTGTCTGTGTGACACATAACTGTTTTTGATTCGCACCAGATTAGACCAAATAAATTAAAAGAAATAATTAAATAGATAAATGTCTCATTTAAATTGACGTTTAATAAAAAACATATTGAAATGTCATAAAAGTGCGAAGTGGCAGTGGAAGGTATCCAAATTGTGAAAAAAAAAAACTATAAGTACGGACGTTCAAACATTTGGTTTTTGAGTGCTTTTTAGGATTGCTATGATTCATTTTCAAGATTTGCGAGAAAAAAAATATTTTAGGCGTGTAAAACTTGACATTAAGTTATTAAAAATACTATACGTGACACCATGCTAGAATTTGCTGTCTGAGAATTGTCTGTATGATTTATCAAGAACGCTGTACCGAAAAGAACCTTAACACGTAGTATAAACCAAGTAAAGCGCCAAATACAATTGTATGTAGAAATTGTTCAGACTTATGTATACTACTTGAAATTTTGTAACGTAGTTTATCCTACGCCTTTTCTGCAGTCATTTACAAAGACTACATTGTATTATCAAACAAAAGGCCATAAAATCTGTAACTTATTTTAAGAGTAACGACAAACATCATTGTTACCTTTTCCAAGTAGACGTGCGCATGTTCAAACGTCGACACCCAAGTAGACTATACCATTGTTTCTATATACTTACTATACCCATTATCACATACGTAGATGTATCTAGTTATATTACGCAACATTTCTTTTCTGGCTCACAAACGTCCCCTGGTATTACCAAAAGGAGCATTTTTGAACTGTCCAGTTTTTGGTGTAATTTTATGCATCCCATGTGTAATTTTAAACGAGAATTTGATCCGTTGATGTATTTTCAAATTTTTCCATACAAACTTGACCTTTTGACCTTTTTTTGAAACTTTTTGAATTTTTTTGACCTTTTGACATTTTTGAATATCGGATTCGAATTCTACGTGTTAAGAAAGGTTTAAATACTAATTTTCAAGCCAGTTGATTGAAACACGACGGAGTAATTAGTGCCTAAAATATAAAGGTCGGTGGCTTGGTCGCTGTTTTGGGGTCACGTTTCCGCAGAAATAACGCCGTAACCGTGAAATCTGAAATATACGTTTGAAAGAGCTTCGTTAAAAAGATATTTAGCTTCACAAAAATGTCATTTCACCCCTACTTCTCGTACATATAAAAGCATTAAATAATACGCATTTGTTAACATTTTAACAACTTATGAGGTTTATAAAGCTTAAAATTGTTACTGCTAACAAGCCAAAGCATTTTACACATATTTATGTGTAAAATTTGCACAAACTATTTCACTGTCACATTTCTTCTCACACAGGAAGAATTCTACAATTGTGAAGTTTGCAACATAGAATTCATTCGCCAAAAATGTTTTGAAAACGACAAACCGTTCCTATTCTCGTTTAAATGTAGTTAATTAATTACTTAAGTTTTCAATAAATCTTAGTTAAATTTCAACGTCACGTTCTTAAAATTTATTCGGCAAATTTACTATTTGCAAAGTGTGTGAAAATTTAACTCATAGGGTGGTTTTTACAGTTTAATGCAGCGTAGAATACTTTACTTTGATAAAGACGACTCTAATCAGTAAAAAGTTTTACTAAAAAGCAATTAAGTAAATTTAGGATTCGTTAATACATTTGTTATTTTGAACGCTGTTTCTTAAACACTACGTTAACCTTCAATTATTTACAAGCAAAAAAACAATACACTGTTAAACAATTTATTTAGCAAAAACCACAATTCGCACTGTTTTATAGTCATAAATAGGCACTAATGGCAATAAATGCCAATCACCTAATGCTTTTATATGTTCGAGAAGTAGAGGCGAAATGACATTTTTCTGAAGCTAATTATCTTTTTAACGAACATAAGTTTTGCAACATCGCACGTCAGTTTTATACAGATAAAGATTAGCTCTTTACAACATATATTTTAGATTTTACGGTTACGGCGTTATTTTTGCGGAAAGGTGACCCTAAAAAGGCGACCTTACATTTTAGGCACTAATTACCGTCGTCGTTTATTAATGAATTAATGAAAATTAGTATATAAACCTTTCTTAACACGTAGAATCCGAATCCGAAATTCAACAATGTCAAAAGGTAAAATTTTTTTAAAAAGTTTCAAAAAAGGTCAAAAGGTCAAATTTGTATGGATAAATTTAAAAATACATCAGCAGATCGAATTCTCGTTTGAAATTACACATGGGATGCATAACATTACACCAAAAACTGGAAAGTTATAAAATGCGGTAGTTTTAGTACAGCAAGGCACTTTTGTGTGTCTGTCGGTTGAAAGTTGAAAAAACCTATTATTTTAGTCGGCTTTATATGATTTTCAATTTTCATTTGTATTCAAGATTTCATTGATTTAAAAAATCGGTCAAGTAGAAATGATATTTAGTTAATTTTGGTTTTCCCAAAACTTAGTAGAGGGTCTTTTTATCGGAGAGAGTTTAATTGCTGACGTTTCGGTCAGGACACGGCTGACCTTCATCAAAGTTAAAAAGAATTGGAGCCAAGAAACGACCATTAAAATTAAACACTTCATTAAAATCTAGATTTCACTATGAAAAAACATTAATCAAAAGACACCAATAGTTAAAATCAATAATGAATAATATTAAAAAGAAATTAAGTTGAACTAACGACATCAAAATGAGGTGTTTCAATTTTAATGATCGTTTTATAGGTAGAATTCTTTTTAACCTTGATAAACGTCAGCTGTGTCCTGAACTAAACGTCGACAATTAAAAGTACTATATGTAGTGTTAAAGATCCGTCTACGACTCTCTCCGATAAGCAGGCCCAAGTTTTAGATTTAAATTTTATTTGTTTTATCCTTATTTGCAAAAACCATAGAACGCTTAACCTTTGTTATGTTTCAGAAGAAACTGTGTCAATAATTACTTTATAAGGATTTCAAGAAAAAATGATGAAACGCTTAACATTATGTATACATAAATATATTATAAATATTCACAACTACCCCTCACTAAGAAATTATTACCACTTGAGATATCTTTATACAAATGCTATCTAGGTTAATTAAGGTCAATAGATTCATTTAGTGATCTAAAGTTATTTTATAGAAACTGCGTTTTGCTTGTAGGTATTTTAATCGCACAAGAGGCTCGCTTAGGAATAAAAAAATTAAACAGAATCGCATTGTACCCCTCACGCACATATAAAATGCTTACATTCAAAGAAAAGAGAAGACAATGTTCGTGCTAAAAGAGCACAAATACAGATTTCCTAAACACGAATAGCCTATTTCTCCTGTTCGTATCGGAGATTGTGGCTAATAGCACGAATCGCTAAAAATGAGTAAAAAAATACACCAAAAGTTCAAATAAACATTTTATTATTTATTCTTTTTTAAACATTAATTAAGTATTACCCTTGAAAACTGTAATATCACGGCACAATTATATTGTATTTGTACAGAAAAAAATCACTAAAAAAAATAATTTAGTCATTGTAAACTCAATAATGCAATATGACTAATCACACAATCAAGAACTAATCACAACATTTCATTTATTTATTGGTAAGAATAGAGCGCTGCTTCCGTTTTTTATTCGGCTTAACACCTCGTTGAAATAGGTTATTGTAACGATGTAAAACGGCTTTATTCTATGTTTACATTTTTTGTTGAAGCTTTGTTATTTATTTGATTGATTACTGTATGCCACAAAATCTCACCGAAAAAATAGGAGATAATTTTAGTAGTTACAAATTTTCATTGTACTCAATTATTCTAAATGTAAAAAGGCTTACAAATACGCGGACGTAAATCATATTCTTTTGAGATAAAAGTTATTTCTGCCGTTGTAATTTACGTCATTTATTTAAGTGACACTTGTATTTTTGCTCAAACAGTCTTATTTATTGTATATATGTGTCATTTTTTATTTCTTTAAATTAAGTAAAATTAATTTGCTGTATGATTTTGGTAAGGAAGATCGATGCTAAGCACGACAAGATTAAGTGCATGATACTAGTTGCGTAATATTTTTAAATTAAATACGCCTTGGGAAATGCACTCGAATTAATCATATTTTAAATTAGAACACTTAACATTTTTAGATGTTTTTGTTAGAACAGACCTTGATAATCTTTTTAAAACGTTTAATTACATGTGGGTAATAACTAATTAAACTTCTTAAATTGTTTCTTATATTTTCTATTTTTTAATCAGGAAGTTTATAGATCAAAAAATTATAGAATGTATTACTTCGACGAAATAAATTTTTAGGACAATAAAAAAATCGTAATTATATTTGGTACCTAAATGTATTTTTCTTTTAGAATTTGTTTTTTTGCTTTTGGTTTAAAAAGAAAATTTCAGTTAAAATTTTTGTACGAACTTAAATACTTTTGTAAAGCTAAAAGGAAAGGAAAAATATAAAAGCACGGCAAAAACGTACATCAAAAGAAACATACCCAGCACTTAGAGCAACGTCGTTAAGGGGATCCAAGTAATATCCATCTTGGAAAGTCAAAAGCTCTTCTTCGAGCATTTTCAAGCCAGTGGCGCCACCAACAATACTAAAGTAACTTACAATTAAAAGCACTAGAATTACAGTTTCAATTTTAAATAGTTTTGTTCCATGCATCGTAGCTAATATTTAATTCGCATGACACTTTTTTAATTTTAACTTTAACAGTGGAAATTCACTGTTTATTCACAATTAAAAACTTTATTAACTTTACTTCATTCAGTACAGTATTACTGCAGTTTCCGGGTACTAGATTCCTCAACAAACTAGAATATTTGCTTTAACGATCGCAGAAGAAAATTAACGTTTGTAATTATTTATGTAGTAAAATTTACTGAAGTTGTGGTCCACTCAGAGATGTGCTGCTGTTTCAGTGATTCATTGGCAGAGGCGCCATCCAGTCAGCAAGATTACAGACGCTCACAACTAACGCTTTGTAGTTGCTATTTTATAACATTTTACATACTTAAAATTTAATGTGCACCTACAACTGTGTAGCTTAATAAAATTTAAATATACTTTTTTTTGTTTAAATCACAATCAAATTAAACACAGTTGCTAAAAAGTACAAAATAAAATACAATGCGGATATATTTGACTGTGACTAAAGTCAATAAACTCGCTACGCCACGCGGGCTGCCAATGTTGGTTTGTAATGTACTTTGAAAAGTTTTAACGTTTTATTACTACTTGCTGTGCCGCAGAACACTATAAATAAAATTCTATTTCAGTTTGAAAGCTGCGTTAAAAGCAACAATACTGATTGCGTTTTTAAAAATATCATTGTCGCCTTAAAGAAGATTAATGCCACAGTAATGAATAGAATAAGAAATTATGAACAAATGACTTTCTTATATTCTCCACAATGTTAGAATGGTCTTTCTAATGGCTATATATTTATTAAAAAATAAATAAAATATATTTTTTAACCTAAACATTTTTTAGTACACTGTTGTGCTTTAGTTTTTCTGCCTAACAATCACCCCATAAAACACGAATGTACGTATCGGTTAAAAGGTCACTTGTATGCAACACTGCATGTGTTGTAAGTATATACGTTACAAATTAGATAAAAAATGTAAGTATATGTTTAGGCATCTTCTTTAATTTATATATCACTTTAACTACAAAATTGCATGTCGAAAACGATAAGCATCTGTAGCATTTTCAACCATTATATCTATACACTATAAAATTACTGAGAACATTTTTATTACCTACGTCTTATATATGCTTTAGCTGTCTGCTTAAAAACAAAGCCGCCCACCTACTACCTATTTGGAGAACTCGATCCAGTGTTCCCAAGTTACTAATCATTTAGACAACACGATCCATTATCATTAACATCACCAACATTAATGAACAATGTAACGTGTCGTTTTCAAGTTCTCTTATTTATATAAATGATTCGTAATTTTTTTTGGAAGAGAAGGTTCCTATAACAACGGGCGCTGTCATCGGTTGAATTTTGAGAAAAAAAAATCTAAAAACTAAATTTTTTAAAAGGAAAAAGTTTGAGATTAAAACTACAGGTTTTCGTTGCGGTATAGTTCCTTTTGTCGTCCAGGTTAGTTGTTAAGGCTGAAGTGCAAGTAATCTAATGAACGCACCGGACTCCAAAATTCATGAAGAATCATTTAAAAATCAAAACCTGCTAGATTTGAGTACGTTTAATTGCATTAATGCAAAACAATAAAGTAAGTGCCTTATTGTAAAAACCTTTTACTGCCAGAAGGGCCTTCAATAGGAGTTGAAAAAACAAAAAACAATGGTTTTTTACGCCAACCTTTCACCTATTGTAGTGAGGGCTTCTTCAGGGCATTTAAGTGCCTTATGTTTTTAAATTTTTTGACAATATTGTATTGAAGTTCATTTTGACATTTTATGATTTGGATCAATTATGTTAATAATTAGAGAACGTTATTACCGCTCATGCTGTTCAATTAATTTTTCTTTTAGCCAGTATCTTTTGCAGTAGTAGGTTATCGTTTGTGTTAATGATTTTTACTTTTAAATCGTTTAACAACGCTCAAAATTAAAACCATTGCGTTTGTACATTTCCACGCGCACTTAACATAGTTTTGTGTTCATTTTGCAATTATTGTTGTAAGCTAATTTGATCTAGCATTTTGCGTTTGTCTTTTTACAATTAGACATATCCAATTGTAATTTTTGATTGTTTATTATCAAATTTAATTTTGTTATTAGATTTGTTTTTGTTACCTTAAAGGTTTTGTTTGTTTTACCTACCTTAAAAGAAAACAAACTGGCGCGCCCATTTTAAATATTGTTGATTATGTTTATTTTAAGAAGCATCTTTGAAAAGCATAAACCACTCCACAAATATTCCCATGGTCGTTTAGAGTGCAATTTAAGAAAACTTTATTTGCTTACCATTTTTTTTAACAGGCGTTACAACAACTAACAGTGGAACAAACTTTATACAGGGTGTCCAGAACCTCTCCTGACAAACGAAGACCGGAAATTCCTCAGATAATTTTAAGACAATTTAACCCAATTCACCTAGTCCGAAAATGCTTACTAAGGGAGCTAGAGCTCTTTGTAGATGGCGTTTTTTTTTTTAAATACCTCCAGAACGCTTCTACTTAGAAAAGCAAAAACGGGTATGATTGTTTAGCCTTCAGAGATGAATCGATTCCATCAATTGCGAATGTCTAGTACCGGTCATAGGCGTCCGTTTTGGGTAGGTCAACGGTTATTTTAACGCATAACTTTTTTGTCTTTAACTTTTAAGCATTTGTGACACTAGATTATTAAATTTTTAGGTATTCTAGTACTAAAAGGTACTCTTACTTTAAGTCATTAGGATACACCGTTTTCTAGAAGAATGGATTTGAATTTTTTTTGTTTTTTGTCATTAAAGTTAAATTTATATTTTTTGAACTAGTTGGCTCTGAACTGGCAACAAAAGTAAAACCTACGTTTTTCATTGTCAAATTGTTGTCAGTTCGCGAAGTTTATCTTTTAATTTTTTACTTTACCAGGCGCCATCTTCAAAGAGCTCTAGCTCCCTTAGGAAGCATTTTCGGACTAGGTGAATTAGGTTAAATTGTCTTAAAATTATTTGAGGAATCTCCGGTCTTCGTTTGTCAGGAGAGTTTCTGGACACCCTGTATACAAACCGTTGGTGCTTCGATCCTCATTTAGTCATAAAGAAGCGAACACCACCACCATGCATCGCGCTCCATTGTCATTGATAGTTGTTCATATTTTAATTGGCATATACTGATCAGATCAGATGGTAGGTTGGTGGTGCTGGATAGTGTTGTCCAAATTCTTAGTAAAGTTAGTGGCACTACATCGAGTTTCCAAATGCTTCACATTTATAATGACACTGGATAATGATAATTGGTAGCACTGGACGTAGTTGTCTAAATGCGTAGTAGATTGGTGGCACTAGATCGAGTTGACCAAATGCATTGTAAATCAGTGGCATTGTCGTAATCTCAGAAAACTGTGGTTTTTCATTAAGTACTACAATACACTGACCTGCGCTGCAGTTGGCATGTTGTCCATCCTCGCCGAAAGGTCGCCGCAGCGTGCTGCTATGAAGTCAATGCAATCACAAAAATGTGGTAGACTTAACCACAATTTGCGGTCTGGCTAACCACAACTTGTGTGGTTGCTTCAACTGCAAAATTAGATTTGAGCATTACTGGCTATAATAAATTACTAAGTTTGATGTTATCCTACTCCTAACGTAAATAGACTTTACTTATTTTAAAATTCATGTACCTATGGCAACCATCTCTGTTTTTTGTGGTGTCATCGGTGCGCAAATAAAATCCATCCAGCACGCAGAAAGTGTCTTTTTAACACAGAATTGAAAAAAGACTATCCATTTATGAGAATGAAATCAAGTCAGTCATCACACGTTGTTTATTGCAAAATATGCAAAAGTAAAGTGGATATTTCAAATAGTGGTGGCAGTAACATTGAAGAACATTTAACAAAAAAGCATCGCCTATCCACAAATGCAAGTGCAACAAGTAATAATGTCTCAAATTTCTTTAAAAATTTATTATTATCTCCCCTGTCATTTTTTGTCAAAATATATGGTTAATCCAGGTAGATTAGAATTCAAAAACGGGGATGGCTACATTCTAACAAATAATCTAAATCGTGGTATATAGTTTTTTTTGCTGTTCTAAAATTTCCCACAAATCCCAGCCGAGTTTCCCTCCTCAGTTGAAAATTTTAGCCCCCTGAAACCAGTTTCTTTTCAATATCTCTCAAATACTCACTCTAGCGCAAAAAATACAGAGCATAATTTTTCACTCTAGGGGATAAAACTGCAACCAAGTCACGTATATTTCAAGAGTATTGAAAAATGGAAGTTAAAAGTTCACTTTGTCGCTTGTATTATTACTGATTTTAGGGTAAAAAGTATCTGAAAAATAGTGCTCTGCATCAAATGTACGGGGAAGGAGATATTGAGCATCTGCCTACCCTCACGGGGGTCTAAACAGATGAATTTGAAGCTGACTACTACGACTACTGAAAAACAGGTATAATAAATTATTCACACCTATGTACGGGGTGAACCGATTTCGATGGGATTGCAGGGTATTTCGGTAACTATTACTATTAGAGCAAAACAGTTCACGTAGCATTAGGCCAACTTTTTGAGACAAATTAAACAGCGAAAACAAAAATTTGCTATCTTTTTTCATTTTTGTCTTGAAGGTCTTGACAAGATTGTACTTGATAAACAGTGCAAAGATGAATATGACTTTGTGGAAAAGCTGAGAGATTTAGACACTGAATTAAAGTTTAAAGTAGAAAATCACAATGTTCCTAATATAATTAACGTACCTATTCCTGTATAGTCTGTTCCAGGGTTTAAAAGCCAGAAATAAAAATCAGAATTTGGTGGCAATCCATTGGATTGGATCAGGTTTTGGAGTAAATTTTAAAAATTTCATGAAGATGAGAAGCTAAATAATGAAGAGAAGTTTCACTATTTGTTTATGTTTTTAATACCCAAATCCATGGCTTATAATTTGGTTTCTACATTTCTACCTACCGAGGAAAATTATGTAAAAGCAGTGGAGTTATTGAAAAACAGGTACGGCTTTGATGACCTCCTAGTACAGGTTTATGAGCATGGTGATGCATAATGCTTTACAAAGCAAGGTAGGTGGTGAATTATCAATACTTTATGATCGCCTAAGAACCTATTTGGATGCATTGGAAAATTTGAGTAAAAAGAAAATTAAGTTCACTGATTTTTTATCCCTATTGGTCGAATGATGCTTACCTAATGATGTTCTTAGGGCTTGGCAGAGGCAATATACAGATGCTAATGATGATAATGTGACTGATTTAGAGAAGTTGATGTCATTTATTGAAAAAGAAGTGAATGCGAAAGAAAGAATGAAGCTTGCACGTTCAGGATTTGATTATAGATTAGAAGATAAGTCAGAAACGCCTACCAGGCTGAAATCGTTAGGGAGGGAGGTGTCTACAGCTGTTACTTTGATTGGTGGAAACACAAAAGAAAATCCGTCAGGCTGTTTTCATGCTTCGAAGATGAATCTAGAAGAACGCAGAAAAGTATTATTTGGCAAAGGTGGCTGTTTTTCTTGTTTACGTACAGGACATAGAAGCCAAAAGTGTCGGGTTGCACCAAGGTGTGTTGATTATGGTGGCCGCCATTTTTCAGTTATGTATAGCAGAGTAAGAACTCAGACTAGTGATACAAATAACAGGACAGATTCTGCACTTTTATCACAAACCTTGGTTAGTTATGAAACAGAGGATATCTATCTGCAAACTTTGTTCGTTAATGTATACAATGGAAGTCAGAAAATTTTAGTAAGAGCCATTATTGACACTGCTTCTCAGAGATCATATGTGAGTAGAATTATTCGAACTTTGAATTTGCCTATGATTGGTGAACATAATGCTAAGCATGGTTTATTTGGTAGATCAACTACTGAACTAATTCCTCATACACGTCACAGATTATACATTAGTAGTCAGGATGAAAATAATTATTATGATTTTGTAGTTATGAATCAAGAAAAAATTTTAATGATATTCCTACTTTACCTATTGATATTTTTGAAGAGTTAATGGAGCCAGAAAATATGCCTGCATTGCCAATACTGGATAGACTTTCTGAAATTGAATTTCTTATTGGTGCTGACATATGTGGCAAATTACTTACCGGTAAGAACCGACCACTACGAAAATATCTTATTGCTGTTAAAACTAAGATAGGCTGGACGATCATGGGACGTCATGAAAGTGACGTTAACGCATCTTCTGAAGTTCAAACTTACTTGTCGTTATTTATTCAAGATTCCTCAATCAGTAATTTGTGGAAATTAGATTTAATGGAAATTTCAGATCCTGTAGAAGTTTGTACCGTAGAACAAGTAGAAAGAGAAACTGTTTTGAAGTTCCAAGAGACGGTGAAAAGAACAGCTGAAGAGAGATACAGTATTCGACTTCCTTAGCGTTATGAACCAAGTAATCTGCCAGATAATTACGAATTAACAATGAAGCGACAGAGAAGTGCAAGAGATAAAATTATACGTAATAATATTATGAACGAATATCTAGAAGTTTTCAGTGACTGGGAATTGAATAATATCATAGAGAAGGTTCTAATTATTGAATTTGATAGTCGACCAAGACATTATTTGCCTGATCGCCCGGTGATTAAAGCAAGCAGCGCCACCTTTAAGATCAGGCCAGTATTTGACGCGTCAGCAAAGCTAAAAAGAAAGATTGTCACTCAGTGATTGTTTGGAAAGGGGTCCAAACTTAATCTCACGAATTCCAGATATCTTTGGCAGATTTCGTGCAGGATCTATTGGAATAATTTCAGACATTGAGCGTGCTTTCTTATAAATAGAAGTTGAGCCTGTAGACAGCCATTATCTACGGTTTCTTTCACCAAAGATAGATGACGTGATTTATAGACAGTGTAGTTCAGTATCAGTTAGACCAAGTAGAGGAACCTTACCGTGAAACAGCGAATAAATTAATGAAATAATTTTATGTGGATAATTGCGCCACTAGTGTTAATAATATTTATGAACTCAATAAATTTCGAAGCAAATCAGTTTATGGAAACGGCACCATTTAATTTACGATACTGGGAAACAAATTGTTTAGACCGAGATTTGAAGTTTGGGGGTGAAACCTCAGTACTCGGACTTTGTTGGAATAAGACAGACGATACGTAATTAATAAGAAACTCTCTGACACAGAAAAAATTACAAAAAAATTCATTTTGTCCGGAATTCAAAAAATGTATGATCCTATTGGATATTTATGTACGATAACTGTACACCCAAAGAAAATTCTACAAGAATTATGCGAATTGAAGTTGGGTTGGAATGATGACGTTTCGGAGAACTTCTGTAACGATTGTATAAGATGGTTGGAACAGTTACAATTTTTTCCGAACTGAGAATTCCAAGATGTTTTGAAGCATGTCAAGAATCCTATGCTGCCTTGTGTATTTATGAGAATTATGGACGAATTTGGAAAGATTTTTGTGCATTTGGTTAGAGCTAAAAGTCGTGTTAGTTTGATCAAGAAAGCTACAATTCCTCGACTTGAACTGCTATCATTTACCATTGGAGCTCGACTTTCACATTCTATTCGAAAAGCTATTGAAAGAGAAGACATGGTTACTTATTATTATACTGATTCAATGACAGCACTTAGTTGGATTAAAAATGACGAACCACGGAAGCCTTTTGTTTACAACAGGGTGGAGGAGATCAGAAAAATTAGTAATCTTGATTTCTGGTTTTCATATCCCTGGAAATACAAATTCAGCAGATCAACCTACGCAGCTTACAGAAGAAAAATGGTGGCAAGGACCTGCTTGGTTATACGGTTAAAGAGGTAGACCAAGCAGAGCAAGTTCTTTTTGGTATGTTTATAGGGAATTGAAGATTTTAAGAGGGAAGATCTATTGTTAGATAAAACCGGTATATGGAGGGTACAAACACCTTTGCTTTCACGTGAAGATGAGACGGATTTTATTCTACCCGTTTTGCTTCCTGGTGATAATTCTCTCACGAAAAGAATTGTAGAATATTATCACTTTCACAACTGTCATGCTGGTCAAAAATATTATGGGGACTACTTAGACTGAAGTTTTGGATTACGAAGGCCAAGCGTGTTATATGTTCTATTGTTCATTCCTGCCAGCGTTGTCGTACGTTTTACTGCTCAACCACTTTCCACCGTGGTTGTTCCTTTGCCAAAAGATATAGTGAGATGCCCCTGTTTTCGAAATTACCGGAGTGAATCTGGCTGGCCAATTTATTTACGTGGTAATCAGAAAGCTTGGTTTGTTCTTTACACATGTGGAGTATATCAAGCTATTCATTTGAAGTTGGTTAAATCTTTATCTACGGACTCCTTTCGTATGAGCTTACGTCGTTTCATTGCCCGAAGGAAAAGACCCCGAATTATTTACTCTGATAATGGTTCTAATTTTGTTGGAGCAAATAATGCTTTCGGGGAGCTGGATTGGGAGCGAATTCAGAAAGAAACTGAGATTGAACGAATTTGGTGGAAATTTAATTCCCCTACAGCAAGCTGGTAGAGAGGGTTCTTTGAGAGAATGATTGGAATGGTCAGAGGTTTGTTGAGAAGAGTCCTCGGTAGGTCGACACTCGATGAAGAAGAAATGCAAACTGTACTTTGTGACTTCGAGGCTGTAATTAAATCCAGACCCCTTACCTACCTGTATGAAGATCCTGGAGATGATACCTCTTACTCCTTCTTTGTTTATGTCCAACAATATGACGGGGACTGGTGTTGGTGATATAGACTACATAGAGTTAAATGCTGAAAGTCTTAACAAGAAAATTAAACATCGTCGGGTGTTATACGAAAAATTGAGACATAGATTCCGAATTGAGTACTTGAGAAAGCTAAAGAATCGCCACAACAAGAAAGTTACTCGACCAATTAAAGTAGACAAAGTTGTTCTGATCGCTGACGATAAATCTAAGCGATTATATTGGCCATTAGAAAGAGTCATCAAAGTCTTTCCTGGTAGAGATGGAATAGTTCGTCGACTTTTGGTGCGTACTCAGAAAGGAGAATATGAGCGTCCGATACAGAGAATCGTTCCGTTAGAAGTTCAGAGTTCTATGGTGAAGTGTTCTGGTGATGATGTTACGACAGAAGTCGTTAGTGCTGATTCCATTCCGAGGGATGATGCCTTATCTACTTCCGTTCCTGACCATAACGTTTCGAGGGTTGATGTTCTACCTAGTGCAGTACCTGTGTTTTTGCCTGGTTCCGATTGTTCAAGGGCTGGTGTCCTATCGAATAGCACGAAGAGAGATGAAAATACAAACGAACCTGAAGATCACATAGTCCACGTTACCAGGTTAGGTAAAAAAGTTAGGAGACCCAACCGATTTGACCTATTTAATCAAGTTATTTCTGTATTTGGAACTAATTAGCGGAGTCCCAATGGTGGGGAGTAATGTTAGATATCGGTCAAGCGGTATTATTATATTTGAATTTCGCGGTTGTTAATTTTATTATATTTTTTTTGTTTTTGTTTTGAAAAGAGAGTGTATGTGCAAATGAGCTAAATTTTAATGATGACAATTTTAATTATGAAAATATTTCGTATATATATTTTTTAAATGAAGTGTTGCGAAAATTTTATAGCGCCTTGAGATTAAGAGAAAGCTGAGTTAACGGACACAGTGTAAAAAGAACTCAAATGTTCTTTGAAAAAAACATAAATTAATCCGAAATGCAATCAAACCGCTTTAAAAGTTGAATAATTAGGTTCTTTAATATTCAACTATATAAAAGTTGGTACTCATATTTACAAAGAACTTTTTAACCTAAAATCATTATTAAACCAATAAATTGTTACGGTTTGTTCTTATCAAAATAGTAATTTAAATTATTTAAATCATTTGTCTATGGCTATAATTAATGTTAACAAGTTTATGGTTAACAAAAACAGAAATTAAAGCTATTAAACCAATAAATAATAGTTGAACAAAGTAATTAAAGGTTAAATTAACACAAACTAAACTGAAAGATAATACAAAATGTGTCCCGTAAAGGATTGAGCATTTTTAAGTAGGTACTCTGCAATTTTCGTGGTATAGTTCTTAATTCCAACTGGTTGCCGAATACACTTGTTATTGAAGTAATAAACAAACAATCTTGTGTGTTCTACATTTTGTGATCGTAACTTAAAGTATGAGTTAACCGTATCCATCCACGAATTATTATTTATAACAAATGTATGGTTGGATTTGTTTTTTGTGTCGTTATTAATAAAATCTACATCATCTGTAAATAGATTCGTTAATTCAATTTTTTGACATGCTCCAGAAATTGTAATAATCAACACAGTTCAAAAAGTTAAAAAATATATTGTTCAAATTGCTGAATAAATCTTGTAAGTGTAGTAAATAGTGTTAGTGTTTAAATAGCTTTAATTAGACGACTGCTTCTTCACACATTTTTGAAGAGAGTGGGAATATAATTATAATTCATATAATAATATTTATGTACCCAATAAACATATTTAAATTTAAAGTTATAATTTTGAGTTTATTCTAGTAATACACTAGTACCAACATAATATCTAAAGTTAAGTTCATTTTAAAATTAAAAAAATATGCAATTTTTTTCCAAAAGCAGCACAAAATATTGTACGCTACTTTTGTGGAGACGTCCATAGCAGAACTCACTTGCATGCCACGCAGGGCCTTCGGCCTCTCGTGTCGTTCTCTCTCGTTCTGCTATGGGATACTTACGACACTCGTTACAGTTTAAGTATGACGTTAGAGCTTTGAAGACTACTGTAAATAAAGTGTTACGAAAAATCAAATTGAACCAGGACAACAGTAAACTTTTGATGTTCGCATTTTATCGCCTATTTAATTTTTCGATAAGGGTTGATTTCACGGCTAACGGCTAAGTTTTGGTAGACAAAACATGTATATCAAAACTGCAGAAATTTAATTCTGGAAAGATTTGATTTTATCAAATTATTCATTATTTTCGATTACAAAGTTTGACATGTTATTGGTGTTGGTGAAAAGCGACTTTTTTACCCAACAGTTTTAAATTACATTAAAAAGTGGAATAAGTTGCATTCAATTCAACAATGCAAAAAAGAATTTTTATTTTAATTTGTTAATCCGTTTTGAAGATGTGATTTCAAAGTATTTGTCAATTTCTCAAAAAAATCTACATATAGGTACGTTCTTTTTAGAATTCTTTCAAAATTTTTAAATTTCAATCAATAACTAATTCTCTATGAATGCAGGTTGAAATGAATAAAGTATTAAATAGTTAACAATACTGAAAAAAATGTAATGTGTTTGAAGTTTTTATTATAAAGGTAAAGCGTGAGTTCAATATAAAATTCCATGAGTATAAAATTGAATTAGTTGTGTCCGAACGGACATTAATTTCCGCGTTACATCAACAAGCACGTTTTATTTCACGCTTGTTGATTATTGTGGAGCGTTGTATTCCTACCAGTTATTAGAATATTTGTTTTAATGTAGTGTTTTTCATTTTTATATTGCATTCAAAACTACAATTTATGAATTTAAAATAAATTTTATGTTAAAAGTTAATGAAGCAATAAAAGAAAATAATTTTAATTTCAGTCGAAATTTTCTGTGTCAAAATTAATCGATATATTGAGCCCTTTTTTAAAAGGTTATTTATGTATTTATTTAAATCCCTAAATTATTCTGTTACATTTTAGATATTTTCAATGAATAAACAGAATAAAAAAACCTACAGTTTAACGATTTAACGAATAACTTAAATTGTGCTAAACCTGCAATTCATTCTTCATAAATTTCAAAGTGTAATAAAAACTACAATAAAACCCGAATATAACAAAGAAATCAGTTTCCTTTTTTGCATAAAAGCAAATACAGAAAAAAATTACATAAAAATACAATTCAATTTTTACCAATAAATTTCAGGATAAAATAAATCATTCGTTTTATAAAAAAATCTGGAATTTGTATATGACTACGAAAGTGCAATTTTCTTTCAAATCTATTCTTGAAGTGAAGTAATATATATTTCATTTTATGTATACCATACAGTATGCAGTACAGTTTACTTATCAAATAATCCACAGTTTCATATAGAAACTCAGACTTACAGTTTGAGGTATATAAATAAATATGTTTTTTAAGAATGATGATCTGAACAAAAAAATAAATTAAGCGAACTTTTAATATTAAGTACAATCATTAAAAACTTTTACAATTTTAATGCCCCGTAATGGTTGCAAACGATCGTTTATTAAAGAGCTTTTAATTCTACGCAATAAAGAAGATATTTGTGTTTACGTTCTTAGATTATTCTATAAAACATAATGTGATTCCACTGCCACACACAGCATGTCTTTATATGCTATAAAAACTTATTCCAAATGAATAGTCCATATAAGTAAAGTTCGTATAAAATATATGCTAAAAAACAAAACATTTACATTTTAATTAAGAAATAGAATTTTATTAGTACACGATTGACTTAATTAAAATTTTCTAACTAATTATTTAAATCTAAATGTCAGTTTTTCTCTAAATTGTATTTTAATACGTGTTTAACAGTATTTAGAAATTAAACTCAAAAAGTTCAAGACACAAGTAATTAAATAACATGTAGGAACAACAAAATTTCCGTAATAAAAGGTAAAGATTCATTCTAGGTTATCTAAAACAGAGAGTGCAATTTTCTGGTGTTACTTAGCTCAATGTAACATGTTCCACATAAAGCAGCTGGTTTGTAATAGATATTGCTACCTTATCTTTACAACCCATTATTAAGGTATGCCACAGAATCTGGTTTCTAATGTAGCCACAAGATTAGTGCTCAAATCTAACGTATCTTCCAATATTATTGAGTATTTTTATAAATATGTATCTTTAAAATTGGGATGGTATTGTGTAAATCTTATCCTTTTACTTTATAAATATATAATTTTTCTCTATATTTGCAGTAAAAATACCTACGACCCTCTAATACTTTAAAATGCAAACAACAACAAAACAAGGGGAATAATACTGCCACTCCCTCTAATTTTTTGTAGGTGGATAGAAAAATTAATTTAAACAAATTAGTGTTCTTATATTTTTTTGTGTAACTGGCAATTTTTCAATTTTTCTGTTATTAAATGATAGGTTAAAGAAATAGATATCAGGTTAAAAGTGTAATGATTGGTATAGTAAAAAAGTATAGTAATGTAGAAAAATGTGAGATTCATTTAGACTGCTGATTTTCATTTAGCAAAAATATTGATACATAAAATTGATGTAAAAGGCTGAAAAAATTAAATTATAGTTTTATAAAATCTGTCCGTTCTTAAGTACATGAATACAATAATTAAATTAAACTTAATTAAAATTGGTGCAGCAATTTGGATATAAGATAACAGGAAATAAAAAACAATATGGCAATTATTGTCGAGGGATTTGAATAATAATAAAACTGGAATTAAAAAGATCTCAATGTGAAATAAAATTTAAAATCAATAGGTGTACGGAACCCATCGTTTTAGATTTAGTATTGTTTAAAAACATTTTGACTAGTAAGCTGTGTCACATCGTAAACAAATATTTTAATAAAAATATAAAAAAATTAGCAACATTGGCATAAGTGATTGACCAATATTCAAATGAAAAATTAGGTGAACGATCAAAATATAGTGTCAAGTAACACATACAATAATTATTAATGAATATCTGTCCCTTGAGTAGAACACATCACTCTTCCTCCCGCCATCCCCTCATCGAGTCCTCGGCGCACCGTCTAATAACTTGATGCCTGCATTCGAGTATCCTGACATTGAGCGTCCTCGATCGATTCTAAAGGCAAGTGAAAGAAGAGTAAGTTTTCCAGGACCAGATTGATAACACGTAACACGGACGCCATAAAGGTGAGTATACGTGTAAGACAAAAACTTTGACGACACTAAACATTGACGCCGTAAGAGCTGACATAAGTGTCAGGTGGGAATCTTCACGACACTGAATATTCACGTCAAAGGCAGACATAAGTGCTAGGTGAGAACCTTAACGATACTGAACATTGACACCATAAAGGCAGATATAAGTGTCAGGTAGGAACCTTGACGATACTGAACGTTGACGGATATATTTAGAGATACACTTTAGTGTCTAATAATCAAAGGTTTCATGTGTTGGGAGCAAACTATTGCTTCATATGGACACCGACATCTTCTTTGACTAGATAACGAACATTTGATAGAACTTCAATAATTTGAAATTATCATTTATGTTTCTCAATACCTTATTACTTTGCTAATTATGTAGTAGAAAACTACTCTTTTTTGTTAGAACCTGTTACAATTTATTTGTAACCAAACTTAAAAAGCTCAATTTGTCGAAGAGTGGTCGTGGGCTTAATTTACGAATGGTTAGAACGAAGGCTTCTACACAGCGGAGATAATTTATGAGGGCACCACCTAGTAGAAAGTGTAAGGAATCTTCCAGAGCAACTAGGAGCTCATAGATACAGAAACAAACAGTGGGATAATAAAAATATAACTTTAGAATGACTAGGCCTCAATAACAACAACATATAGGTATAGACACAAATAGATAAAGAGATAAAGCACGATATAAATTAATCAACTAAACGTTCAATATAACAACACAAATCAAATAATTGACTTGGAATAATTGAAGTTGAGCTCTTTTAAAAACTGGGAATTAGCTTAATGCGACTGTACTCTAGTGATTTCGAACCCGTTTCACGAAGCGAAGTAACATCCACTATAGGTTCACTTTGTGGTAATAAGTTTTTATTATCAATGCGAAGAGGGTGGCCAAACAAGCAAATCAGACGGTGTAGTCGGAGTGATTCTGTATTAAGATCTGTTAATGCCTTATTGAACGACAGTCAAGTTTGTATCCCATTAATTGGATTGAATGCTTGCACTTGTCGTGGCTAACGCATCAAGAATTGTTTTGTGATATAGACATGGAAGGCATGAATTTAAATACTTATGTACAAAACGACGCATGCGAGAAAATCAAAATTTTAATTTTAGACGTTATACGGTTTTGTCTAAGGCGTAATGCCCAATATTATCGTGGTTGGCTTGGACTACTTCCCATCGACATCGATTTGGAACCACCCGTCTGCATCATAGTTCGTTAGACGAGATAGTAGAAGATCATAATCGTTTAATATAGCTTTGGGTTTTTTTTTTTTTTTTTGTTTTTTGTTTTTTGGTTGGTTTGGTTTTTGTTTTGTTTTGTTGGGTTTTTTTTTTTTTTTTTTTTTGGTTGTTTTTTTTTTTTTTTTTTTTGTTTTTTTTTTTTTTTTTTTTGATAATAGGAAGGTCAGAGAAACTTTGTATTACCTGTATTGTATTGTAACTTTGAAGGAAAATTCAATTTTCAGTTAATCTAAAAGAAGTAAATAATTAATTCGCTTACTCTATAGGATTCAATGGGTAGAACCCTAGTAGAAATAACGTTGCTATATATATATATATATATATATATATATATTTTGCGATCTCTTACACACGTTATCTTTTTCTTGTACAAATTAATGCTTATAATCTTGATTCGGTTTGTTTATGATTTGGTGCTGCCACCTATTGATTTATTTTTGTTTTAATGTATATAGTCAGTGGTGTACTACGGGATTATCTTGTATCTTTTACTTCAAACATAATTAACATTTTAACATCAATTAACCGGTAAACAAGGCCTTATTTACTCGTAATTAATCTAATTATAAATAAATCATAATTCTTAAAACAATCAAAAACAAAAAAGACAACTCGTATGAACATCTGTCAATATTGTAGGTTAATTTCATGGTATTTTTAGGTAATTAATGTTGGCTGTCCATATCTAATAAACAAAGAGAATAATATATTTCTGTTAATTAAATTGTCTGTGTACATACCATAAAATAAATGATGCTTGGTTAAACAACTGGTTTTCCAATCGTTTTATTATTGTCATTCGTCCCCTTTCAGTTTTTTTGCTTTTCGGTGGACTCGGCCGAAATAAGTACTTAAAGCTATGATTCGAGTCTGGCGCCCCTTTACAAGAAAAAGTGAGTAAAACCGAACCTACCCCAAAATACTGAGGTAGTCGTGGCATCGCTATCAAAAAAAAAATCAAATAAACGAACACAATAATTACCTACTAAATTTAATTTATAAAAAATATGTAACTTCATAACGTTTATACGTGATAATATAATGGGACAAGCGTGGGGTATGGGGAAAAAAAATTATTTGACAAAGAAGTAGAGAAAAGAAAGTGGCTATTTGAGAAAATTGTTAAAAGTGTTATGATGTACGGAGCGGACATTTGGGGTTGGAAGGAATGGGAAGAACTAGAGAAGATACAGGAAAGATTTTGGAGATGGACGCTAAGATTGGAGAGGGAAACACCAGGATATTTAATAGAGGAAGAAATGAAAATAGAAAAAATAAGAATACAAGCTGGGAAGAGAGCAATAAGATTTGAGGAAAGGATGAAAGATAGAAAAGATAATGAAATTTTATATGAATGTTGGAAGGAAGTAAAATTGCGAAGAACAAAATATGGACAAGAAGAGAGAAGAGCATATTACAGAAAAGGGGATTACGCGACAGAAGAGATAAGAAGATGGAGGGATGAAGGAAGAAAGATGGAAGAAGAGATAACACAAAGGGGCAAGGACAATCAAAAACAAGAAAGAAAAATGAAGATAAATGAATCAAAGTATAATGTAAAATATAAAGACATAATGGTGGAAGAGATACCAAAGTATATAATAGAAAGATTGGATATAAAAGAAAAACGTATGGTAGCCAGATATAGATTAGGAAATGAAGAAAGAGTAAATAAATATTCGAGAAAAGATGAAGAAAGAATGTGTAGAATGTGTGGGGAAAATTGGGAGAATGTAGAGCACATGGTAGAAGAGTGTAGAGAATTAAGGAGAGAGAAAGTGAGAAGAGAAGTTCTGCTAGGAGAAAATGGAGAAGGAATAAAGTGGATGAAAGAGGTAGAAAACAGAAGAAGATGGATGGAAGAAAGGAAAAGAAACATAATAAAACACATGTAACAGAGAGGTGTGGTTAAAAGATAGAAAAGAAAATAAATTATTATTTTGCACGGTGATGTATTGATAATAGATATATTTGTTGAAGATAAGGAGGATGAAGACGACGTTAAGCGGTGCTGACGTCTTTTGGTAGATTTTGGCATGATATCAACTCCTTCAATCATCGATGATATGAAAATGTTAAACAACTGAACACTCGTGAATTTACTATATAATATAGTAATATCTCGATTCAATAATTTAAATAAACTTTACCTGGTGATAAACAAAATGACAGCATTTGCGTAAACCCACGGATAAATTATTTGTTATTATTGGTACATCCCAACATAAAATTTTGTTTACCGCCTTTTTTGCACTACATTCTTTTTGTACTCAATTTGCTTTCTTCTATTGCTTCCTCCCTCTCATCGTTCCATGATCCTTTTTGTAATCCACGTTTTCAACCTTCCTTCACTCTCATTTCCTCTTTTTCTAACTTTATTTGTATTTCGTTGTACTTCCTTGTTATGTCGACGTCTATAAGTGTTCTAATTTTAATTTTTATGGGTCTTAATACGATCTCTGCGGTCTCCTCCATTTTGTTATCCATCTCCATCTTATTCGTTAACTTCTCTTCCATTTGTTTGCTTTACTCTTTCTTCTGATCTCTTAAATTTCTCTTCTTATTTTTCGTTAATTTTGTTTATCTCTACTGTTGTTTTCTTTATTTTGAAATTGATTTTTTCTTGTCCTTTTACAACTTATTTCTTCTATAAATTCGTCAACGGTTTTTCTTCCTCCATTTTCTATCCATGCTCGATTTAATTTCCGTTTCATTATCTTCTTCTTTTTTTCGGTTATATTCATCTTTCTTCTTCTTCTGAATACCTTCTTGTTCTTTTCTTTTCTTTTGTGACTTCGACTCTCTCTGATTCATTTTTTTGTAAATTTATCCCGTATTTAAAAGTTTTTCAATATGAATATAATTTTTCTTTGTTTAATTACATTGTGTAGACTGATACTTGAAAATAGAATTTCGGGTATCTTTGCACCCAATAATATACCCGTTGGCATATCGTTATCGTTACACGCTTGCATTCGCTATTCAATTTAATTTCTAATTATATTTAGACAGAATAACAAAAATTTAAATATTTTTCACCTTCCACATTCTTATGTCTAGACAAAACAGGTACCTCGCGCGCACACGTGTCTTTTAAGACGAGTTCAAAATGAAAGAGAAAATGAAAATTCCGTTTTAGAAAAAATAGTTTCAACAAAAGTAATAGACAATAAATTTCCAACAACTTTTCTTTCACAACTTCTTTTGTATAATCAATGTTAGTGGAGTTATTGTTAAAAAAATTAGTGTCACGGATCAAAAAATAGTTGAGTATAATTAAATTATAATTTATTTAAAGCAAAAATGTGTAAAATGATTCTAAATACTTTAAAATTCGAAAATCTATGTATGTGAATGGCCCTTTTGGGGTGTACTAACTCTAATTTGTCGGAAAAAGTGAAAAAAAAAGAATGTTAAAATTTCTGGTTTGGAAGCCGTCGCATAACTTCACAACTTATTTATAAGATGTGTATTAGACGCATTGCGCTTGAAAAGTGCGATTATATAGCGTGAGATTAATTTGGATTACATATTAATATAGTAACAATAATCTATATTTAGTTTAATAAACTAGTTACAGTAGTCGTCAAAAAATATATTACTTAATCTAAAGGTTATTTTTTACGTAACTACTTAACATCCTTTTAAATGAATAAATGTTTTTCTCTTGTTTTAATTCATTAGGAAGGTTGTTAAATAATTGTACCCTTTGTACATAAAATAATTTTAGGTTTTTGTTTTTAAGAACTTGGGTAACCTAAAGTCGATGTACGATGGCAGTAGACCACTACACGCTTTAAACACTAGATTTAATGCAGTAAAATAAATTCTTTGTTTTATACTTAGCCATTGTAGGGTATCTAAAATTTCAGTAATTTTGGTATATTTAGAACACTGTAATACTATTCGCATGGCTTTGATTTGTTGAATTTCCAACTTTTTAATAATATAATCAACATATCCCTTAAAATTTAATTTATTATCTATTACTATGCCCAAGTATTTAATTTGATTACCTCTTTCTAATTCTACATTTTGTACCATTACCTTAGTTAACTCAAGGTTTTTATTCGATAACACAATATATTTAGTCTTAGATGTATTTAACTTCAATTTATTCACTTGCAGCTACGCAGTAATAATTTCAAGGTTAGAGTTTAAGTTGCTAATTGCTAAGTTTACGTTTTCATTTGCGCTGGTCGCTAATGTATCGTCCGCAAATAGATTAATATTACTGAATTTTAAATTTAATTCCAAGTCGTTTATGTATATTAAAAACAAGATAGGACCTAAAACTGACCCTTCGGGCACTCCCAAGTTATTTGGGATTTTGGAAAGCTCGCCACTTAATATGATGTTATCTGACTGCGCGATGTAAGGTAATTTGGAAACCATTTGTGTTCAATACCACATTATCCTGTCAATCGTTTCAAACGCACTTTTATAATCTAAAAACACCGCAACTGCACATATTTAAGTCAAGTTCACTTTTCCATTTCGTAAGCATAAAGTTTATTGCAGTTTTACCACGAATGTTTACTTAGAAAACCTGATTGATTTTTACTTATTAAATTGTTTTTTTCCAAAGCCTTGCAACTGATTTTTAACTGTAAGTCTATTATTTGTTCATAAATTGGTAACACGTTGATAGGTCTAAATTCTATTGATCTTTTCCAGGATTCTGAAAAAATTCCATCTTTCAGGGACTTATTTATTAATTCTAGAAATATATTTCCAATTAATGGTAACGCATCTATTATTACTTTTTTTGTTATGCCTTCGGTTCCACCCTTTCGTTTACTTATGAAAATTACTGTTTTTATGTCATCGAGATTGATTTCTTTAAATTTGAAGGTATTCGTATTTTGCTTTATCATATATTTGTGATTGAAATTTTCAGGAATAGAGTTATTTATTTCCATAATAGTGTTTACGTAGTATACTCGTTGAAGTTATTTGCTATTTCTGTTTAATTTTTAATTCCACATTATTAAAGAGTATATTTTTGGTGCATTTATTTGTCCTTTTGTTATTATGCTTTTTATCGTCCATAAATTTTTTGGGTTTCCAATATTTTCTTGGAATTTATTTTTGAAATATTTACTTTTGTTCGTTTTGATGGTGTTTACATACACATTCCTACTATTTCTATAGTGTCCAGTCGTGTGTATTTTGTGTCAATTTAGCAATTTGGTACAGTATGTCTCGTTTTTCTTGTAAATGTCGCAATTCTAATGTAAACCACAGATTGTATAGTTTTATTTTAATTAGTTTACATGTAACTAGGTCATTAATTGCATTTTTTAAACAACGCACTATTTTTTCATCAATTTCATTAATATCATGATTTTGCACATTTCAATTCTTTACTACTATTATATTAAACCTGGTTAATAAGTTAATCGATTTACATCGCAGAATATCCTAGAAAATTGACAGTCAAAAGAACGATAATATTGCTACACTTGCAGTAAAATTAAGGGTCGTTTATAGTGTTGGTAGAAATAAATGTAATTTTTTCTGTAGAGGTTTGAGCGATTATAAACACATGACTGGGGTTTTCCGTCATGTAGAAATGCGTTTATTTACGGAAACATCTACAAAATTAATTGTTTGTTTATGTTGTGTGCTGTGTTAAATAGTAATAAACTACAAAATTGTATTAAACTGTATTTTTCTTTTGTAAAAAGGAAACATTAAATTTAAAAACAAATTTGATGTTAATCTTATTGCATACGGAAATTAAAGAAAATAATTAATAACCCTTATGATTATTCAATTTATTTTCAATACAAAATTAAATTAAAAATAAAATTTTATTCATATGTATAGGTATATCAATATTAATACACTTCACTGGTTACACCATTGTTTTATATAAATGTTAAATAATATACCTTCACTTTTTTTCAATCATAAAGGTATAAAAGTAATAACTTTTTATGTAAATTTTCTTTTATATGTACTAATGTTTATTACAGTATTTATTCCAACATTCTCCTAGTGAAGTTTAATTAAATAAAAAAATATTTGAAGAGTAAACCATATTCATGTAGACAATTTTTCTCATTTAGATATATATTCATTTTTAAACTAAGTACTTTAGATTTTTGTTGTCAACAACAGCTTCTAATATTGATTTACGTTTTCAATTAAATTATTAATAATTTAACAGCTATGTCAGAAGTAATCCGGCAGTAAATTAGAGGATAGAATGAACGAGAATTTAGAATATGACATATTTCAGATATACCTTCACAAGCACAAATAACAATGAAGACATCTAATTTCCACAATCGGTGTAAAAAAAAACTTTTAAATTATATTGTGCAGGTCTTGCATTTAAAATTTTGATTGCAAGCAATTCAATAAAATTGCAATACTCACACGAACTACTGCAGAAGCAATTTCAAGCTTCAATAATAGCAAGTTGTCGGAGTTGATCAATACAAAACTTTCGAAAGGTATTATTTCAGTTATGTGCATCTTATAATATTGCGTGAAATACGCTATTATACAAACTTATAATCAATTTTACATTACATTATCAAATCTTCACTAATTATGTAGGTAATTTCTAATTTCATAGTATCAGAAATCATGTCGAGTAGAAGTTTCAATTACAATTACGAACTTTTAGAACTAAGTAGTTTTATGGTCTACACAAATATAAACGATCTGGAAAATATTGCTTTTTTTGCTGTATCTTTCTGAAGGAATTCTATGCAAATTTCAGCTTCTAGTCTTAAGTTTGTACCTAATTAATAATAAAAGAACATCTTGAAAGTCATTCAATTTTCCACAAAAATTGTGGCGAAATTGTGAAAAATGCGAAACTAAAACTTGCAGCGAATCGAGTACAAGCATTAGGCAAATTATCTGTCTTTTGATATTTGTTCCACCTTGTAAGCTGGCAGTAGCTTAAAAATGCAATCATGGACACAAGCAGTGTTAATTCATCGGATGTGTTAGAGAGTAGGGCTACCTCTAGCGCGGGTTGTCAACCCAATGTTGAGGAACATGGCATAGTATGGACTTGGATGTGGGTCCACTAAAAAATCCACGCAATATTACAAATCAAGGAAAGGTGGTAGTCCCTTCTGATACAGAAAACTTTGTACGGATTAGTTGGAGAGTTGAAAAATATTTTAAATTAGAAGTAACTGCACACAAAACCCTCAACACTTGTAGAGGTGTGATAAGCTGCAGGGATCTTTTAAATTGTACTGTTGAAGAAATTTTGAAAGAGCTGCCAGACCAAGAAGTGACTGAAGTTAGGGGTATCAAAACTAAAATTAATAATGAACTTCGTGATACTGCCAACCATGTATTAACCTTCAATACACCGAAACTACCTTCTAAATTAACAACGGCATGTTACCAGTTACCTGTCAGGTTATACGTCCCGTCCCCGATGAGTTGTTATCGGTGGTTGAAGTTTGACCATACATCAATAAGATGCGAAGGTTAACAAGTTTGTGGATGTGGTAAGGCTTCTCATGAAGAAAAACTCTATGATAAACTAGTCAAATGTATAAACTGTAACGAAAAACACTTTACTCTTTCACGTGACTGTCCGCTGTATAAACAAGAAATAATAATTCAGCAAATAAAAGTAAAAAAATATATACCATATTACGAAGCAAAAAAGAAGGCATGAAGGAGACTTGACACTAGAAGACAAAACGTTGCCAAAAATTAAAAAAAAATTTAATTATTTACAATTATTTCCTATAAAGATAGTTAGTATCAAAATGAAATGTTAAAACATCTATCACCTGAAATAAACGGAAGGCTGTTAGAACTTTATAACAAGCTCTGGAATGAATGTACTGACCCCAAGGAATGGAAATAAATTTATTAGCATCTTATCAGGTAAGTTTTCGTAAGAGCAGATTGACTTTAGACCATCTCGTGTTAATGGAAAATCATATCCAGAATACGTTTACAAATCGGGAACACTTGATCAAGGTATTCTTTGATATAAAGGTGGATATACGGAATATTGCAAAAACTTCACAGCTATGGAATCAGAGATAACATGCTGAATTTCATTAAATGGGAAACCACCTGTCTTCTTCTCGTATCATGGAAAACGAAGTACTCCAAGGTTCAACCCAGAGCTGCACCTTGTTTGCTATTGCTGTTAATGACTTGGCTGCAGATGTAGACCCGACCTAGT
This sequence comes from Abscondita cerata, assembly GCA_030710515.1. Classification (NCBI taxonomy): domain Eukaryota; kingdom Metazoa; phylum Arthropoda; class Insecta; order Coleoptera; family Lampyridae; genus Abscondita; species Abscondita cerata. Next base: position 172,113 of record JALBCR010001212.1, read on the forward strand.
GGTGTACGTTTTCGGGAATGTATAAACTCGCTAGATATACTTACATATTCCTCAATTAATTAATGCGGACCCTAACGAAATACCGCCGTAGACAATGCACGATATACATATCATAATTAACTTACAACATCTGGCAGAAACGTCATACCATCAGACTTTTAATAAACTCTGCTACGAATATCGGGGGAAATTTAATTTATACGGACGCTAGACAAGCACTCATCTACGGCGGAACAGTACGCCATCTGGCAAGCTCTGCTCGGCTGTTTAATATTTGTAAATGCAGGGAGATGTGTCGTAGTCACAGATTTGATGAGTGTTCTGCTGGGATTGAGAAATATTTATACCATGGATCCTATAAATTGAGGATACACACACTAATTAAACA